>JAZKJV010001538.1:0-298802 GCA_037367405.1 Ottelia alismoides | reverse complement strand
TCTTCCACCTTCAAAGCAGAGAGAGCACCGATCGTTCTGGGCGCGTTCCTCACCTCCGGCGAGCCTCGCCATTGAGGTTTCTCAACCTCGGGTCCTACCCCTTGAGGTATTCATTCCTCTCTTTTTCTTGCTCCTTTTTATTCTCTGTCATCGTAGGCATCTTTAGCATCCTAAACCACTAAGTCCCATCGATCAACGCGCCCTATCACCACCTTCGCCGGAGCGCTCCTCCGGCGACGATCACCATCTTCGCCATCTTCTCTCCCAGTTGTTTCCCCAACCCTCGAGGTAATTTGCCCTCGAGGGAGTAACTGTTTGGTGCAGGTCCTGTCACGTTCGAGCACGCCTGGAGACCCCTTTGGTGTTCGCCGGAGAGTCTTGGAGGGCCGCAGCTCCTCCGACCTCGCTGGTGTGCACCAGACGTCCTCCGGCCCTTCGAAGACCTTCAGCCGCAAGAGCAGCCCGCCAGGAGTCTTGTGAGCCTTGCCGTACTGCCAACCACCGTCGGGCGTGCGAGGGAGGAGAGCTAGAAGTTCGCCGAGCTCGGCGTTCATCCCAGTTCGTGCTCCTTTGCCCATCACCGTCCGATCTACGAGGAACTCCAGGGCCTACAGCTGCCGTTGGATCTAGGCCTCCCATCATCGTCCGATCGCTCAGCCGGATCTAATCGCAGCCACAGAAGACGAAGCGGTATCGTGCAAGGAGATCATGCCATGTGTCCAAGTGAAGAGCTCCCGCCGTCAGATCTCCTTTGCATGGGAATTTTGCAAGTATACCCCCCACACTTTTGTAATTTTCTTTTAGTCCATAAACTTTAAGTGGTAGTTTAAAATATTTTGTAACTTTTATAATTAGGCCCTTGGACTTTACGTATTTGCGACTAGGTCCTCTACCACGTCACCTCACGTGACCTGTTCACGTGAGGCGCGGGCTTTTTGCAGAGAGGCCCCCGGTCTTTTATGTATTTTGTTTCAGTACTCTAACTTTTAGTTTAAGTGTAAAAACTTTAGAAATATTGCAAGTGAGCCCCAGAGGTTTTTGATATTACGAACCAGTCCTTCTCAAGCGCGTGCTAGTCACGCGCCGTGGTGTGCCTTTTATAGGGATACCCTTGTGGGTCTAGGTATTGGTGTTCGGTCCAGTAAATATTTTATTTAACTATAAATTTTGGGTGAAAATTGCATGCGTGCCCTGGACATATTGCCTATTTACAAACGGGTCTCTGCCAGCCTTGGTACTTTTGTATGCTTATCTGATTTATTTAAGGCATCTTTTTAATCCCAAAAATTCTACAAAAATTCATGTAGGCTCCTGTTAACTTGCACTTGCATGCCATATTTTTACTTTTCATTTTTGTTGCATTTTATATTTATTAAAAATCAAAAACATGCATTTCAGCTACTGTCTATCTTAGAAAATACCAAAAAATACTAAAACACCTAAAAAATTCTAAAAAAAAATACCTATTGTGTATTTTGTTGTCTTTTAGCGTCAGTCCAACAACCACTAAAAAAATTCAAAACCAAAACCTTAAAAATTAGAAAATACCTAAAAACTTCAAAAAAAATCTAAAAAATCATAGAAAACTCCAAAAAATGCAAACTCAGCTTTTGTAGGTTCCTCTTTTTGTTCTCTTTATTTTAAAATTAGTTTGGAAAAATTTTGTGGTTGTTTGATATTTTTCATTCCTATTTTACCTTCAACCAGAACATTAGTTCATTGTTTTCCTTTATTTTTCCCTTTTAAAAATTCAAAAATATTCTGAAAAATACCCAAAAATCACAAAAATAGTAAAAAATCATACAAATACCAAAAATATTTTATTTCGGAATTTTTGAGCATTTTTTCATATTTTTATAAATATTGTAGCGCCTCTTTTATTATATAGTTTATATATTCCAATATTGAAAAGAAAATAAAAAAATATAAAATATAAAAAGAAAATATAAAATCAGAAAATTAAAAATCAAAATATAAAATTAAAAAAAATTAATTAAATAAAAAAATTAAAATTAAAAACCCACAAAATTATTTGCATTGCATATTGTAGACAACACATCACTTTCACACACACACACACCGGTTTGATCTACCCTGCCTTGTTCCCTATGTTTGAACTCTCTACGTACTTGCTTTCTATACACCATTTATGTAGAGTTAAAAATAAATTTTAACTTCACATCTTCTTGTCGTTGCTTGATTGTTTGAGTGTGGGTTAATTGTTGATTAAATACGAGGATCATTGAGGGTCGCCGCAGCGACACGGTTATCTCCACCTTGCGTGAGATAATAGACCCCTTGATTTTCGTGTTTATCAAATGGCACCGTTGCCGGGGAGCAACAGCGAGTAGATCACATTTTTCTTTGATTGTGATTAGTTGTCTACCATTGCTTGTTTTATCTCTCTTATTTTTGATAGATATTGTTGAGCTTTTCCGACCTTCTCTTTTTGTCTTCTTGCGAGGGACCGCGGAGCGAGACGGATCGCCTAGGGATCTGGAGCAACCTTGGGAAGCGGAGCCGGCTTTTCTTAAGCCAAGCCGGCAGGAGAGAGCGGGAGACTTGAGAGAGAGTGATTAGATTAGCTTTTATTTCATTTGGTGAGAGAGTGATTATTAATTTGTAATAATACAGTACTTGGAAGCTCAGACACTTCGGGCCCAATTTCCGGGTGTTTGTTCACCTGGGGGCTCACAGCGGATTTTGTCGTGTTTCCTGCAGTCATTTTCCGGTTTTGTTTTCATTTTTTATTTTATTTGTGGATTGAACCCTTAGATTTTAGGCTTTACTTGATCGATTAGATTAGGTCCAAACACCCTAATAACCTTTGCATGTTCCTATAGATCGTATTTGGACTTAGTCTAATTAAACAGTTAATCATTAGTTTTCGATCCACCGCGTCGTGAGCTCATCCCGCCAAGCGCTTCTCCTGAACTCGATGTGTCGAGAGGAAGAGGGGTGAGCCTAGACCGGACCTTAGGATTGGAGATTGGTGGTTGACTCGTGGTTCTTCACGTAGCAATTGCCTGCTTAGGACGATTTCCGCTTGCATACCGGCATGTAGTTTAGGTTTATAAATTTCTGCTTTGCATCCTGCATGGAGAGAGCTGGGATTCACTGTAAGTACTCTATCTTTGCATCCATCATTTAGGCACAAAGGTGAGATTTCCATCTTGGTGCCGACTTGCATTGGCTTTTTCGACTCTTTTCTCCCTCTATTTTTGGACATAGTAGGAATCAAGAAAATACAAAAATCGTTAGGCGCTTGTTTGAATCTACTCAAAAGAAGCGATAACACCAAAAAAATTAAAAAACGGACTGCTAAGAAAACTTTGACCTAAATAAAATTGATAATTGGACTCATTGTTTGGGGAGAGCAACACCCTCACTTGTTTTCAGGTAGCATGGGAAGGTCTCCTTCCAAGTGAGTTGAGTGCTTCGTAAGGATTAGAGCCAAAAACCCAGCTTGTGGCTGCCTTGTGTATCGCCTGGATTTCCAAAGTATTGGCGCTACTATCGTACGTAGGCGAGTAGGGCTTGGTCGCCATTGGTGACTCACTACTGTGTGAGCATCGACCTTGTCCGAATTACCGAGCATAGTCCACGCCTTCACGGGTGTGTCTGTCTCACCGTCTGCGTCCGAGTAGGGTCTTGCACGCTCACGGGTGATTCTGTTGCGAGCGAGATCCGAAGTATCGGTTTCACCTATCGGCTTCCTCCTTCTTCTTCTTTGGCTGAGTAGGGATCCAGGAAGGGTTACAAGGACCTCAAAAAGCGCAAGCTACATGTTACACAGGAGGAGGACAAGTACGGGAACACTCTTCTGGCAGTACTCACTCTCTCCTATAGGTGTAGCGCTCTAAGGACTCGTTATAAGATAAATTCCTGAATTCAAGCTAAAATTGACAAGATAAAAGCCGAACCTTCACGACTTCATGTGTTGAGTTGGTGAACTCCCCTTATTTTGTGTTTGATTGCTAGTTTATTTTAGGTCAAGATCAAAAACACTGCACGCTTGTGCGCAATTTTGCCTTCCTTCTTCTTCTGCATTCACCTTGCTCGTCTCGAATAATCAAGATGATGGGACGGAGGTCTCTTAGGCCGACTTTGTCGGCACCTCTATCCAGCACTCCTCCTCATTCATCTAGGACGACCTCGGAGAGTCCGCTCTCCGAGCCTGAGTTCACTTCCACCCTGTTCCCCCTCGACCACCCTTCTCATTCTCCTTCCATCAGTCTAAGAGTTTCAGAATTTAGTGCATCGCAGAGCTCTAAGCATTTGACGGCACCTGAGAAGGGTTCTTTTGCTTTTTCAGAGAACCCAGACATGGCTGACAGAGGAGAGCACCCAGATGATCATGAGCACCCACCATTCTTCATTGATCAAGCCGCCATCAACAATTCACTTCTAGCATCCCTGGAGACCATGCAGAGGTAGATCCGTGACCAGGGAGTCTTTATGGGTGACCTCATGCGAGAGATCACGCAGATGCGCGAGAACAGACCTGGGGGCGGTGGCGGTGACATTCCAGTTGTAGAGAACCAGGGAGGAGATCCCAACGCTGAGAGACCACCACAGACTATCATGAGGGAATTGCACAATCCTGCAGCATCCCTCACTTATCGTTGGATCTGACTCCCTCTTATCCATGGAGATTTGGAGCTTCGGCCCCACACAATTCAGCTTCTGACCAAATTCCATGGGTTGCCGACCGAAGAGCCACACCTCCACCTTCAAGAATTTGAAATGATCTGCAGCACAATTCATGATAGGCTGATGACCGAGGACACTATCAAGATGACCGCCTTCTCATTCTCCTTGGTTGACAAAGCCGCATACTGGCTCAAACACTTGGGGCGATTCGTCGACACTTGGGCAGATCTCTGAACCATGTATTTGAAGAAGTACTACCCTCTCGGCCGGACGAACGCAGCTAGAGCTATGATCAGCAACTTTGTCATTATCCCTAATGAACAGTTTCATGAAGCCTAGGATCGATTCAGAGAGCTCATTGACCGGTGCCTACACCATGACATATCTAAGCCCAATCTAGTTCAAAGTTTCTTATGTGGGCTGACACCGGAGCTGCAGGGGCTTGTAAACGCCTCTTGCGGTGGGTCCTACTTTTCGAAGGGTGAGGACGATGTTTGGGCCATCTATGAAGGCATGGCAGGGAATTCAACCGTCATGGCCCAAGCCTGTGTCTACACACAACAAAAGCCCCCGCAAGGAGCGGGATCACTCCAGAGGATCGCCCGCATCGATGTCGGCCCTTACAATCAGTCAGCAGCCGCAGCCGACATGGGCATCATCAGTGAGAAACTGGACCGTCTCGAGATCCTCGAGAAAAAGCAAATGCAAGGCATGGCCCAGATGGACCAGATTGCCAAGACGATGAGTGATCTGAAGACGCAGATTCTTTGCGTCCAGGAGGCACAGACTTCTTCCCAGTAGCCTCCCAGGTCACGGGCTGACCCCAACATTAGCATCTCCAACCAACCCTCTGCCTCGTACCGCCAGGTTAACCACATTCAGGCAGAGCCGGTCCCGTTGCTACAATACTACCCAGCGCAGCCGCCATCTCAGGACACTCAGATGGTGGTCTACCAGCCGGAGCAGCCACTGGCAGTTCTTCCTCCACCATCCTTTGAGCAGGAGCCATTGATGGAAGTCAATGGGATTTGGTACAACCGGTACCCTCAGCCCGGGATTCGTCGTGATCACTCCGGATTCCGTTGGGGCAACGGTGCCTCCTCATCTCAGCAGCAACCTCATGCTCAAGGACAGCAGAACAACCAGCCACAGCAGCAGTAGCAGCCCCAGTATACCCAGCAGCAATACCAGCAGGGTCCTCGTCCCGCTTATCAGGGACAGCAGTGGAGGCAGCGTCAGCAGCCTTATCAATCTTATCCCCATCCTCCCCAGTATCAGCAGCAGCCTCATTTCCCGCAAGGGAACCCATCCGGTTCTCAGGCCCCCACTTTTGAGAACCCAGCTTTAGACGATCTTGCCCGCTTGCTTTCCGAACAACGAGCATCCTTCAGGCAAGAAATGGATGAGTTCCGGCAGGAGATGAGGGAGATCATCAAAGGCAAGGCCGGCATACCAGCTCAGATTGAACCAAATCCGAACAATCTGAAAAGGAAGTTTGAGCAGGTAGAGTTTACAGAGGATACCTCTCCTAGTGACTATTTGAGTGACATGTCTCTTTCTTTGTATGATGTTGATTTTGTGATACTAGGAGCAGTAGGATGCCAGCCGGCGGCGCCTCTTCTGAGCGACAACCACATGCAGAATCAGGAGCACCAGATGAGCAGAGTAGCGGTGCTGATGCCGCTAATGATGATGTTGAAGATGGTGGTGTTGAGGCCACCAATGATGGAGATCCAGACGACGGTACTGAAGCCGTCATGATACCAGATGCAGACGGTGGTGCTAATGCCACCATTTTGGATGCAGAGCCAAAGCACGGTGCCGATGCCGCGAAGACAGGTGCCGGTGGTGGTACTGAGGCCACTACATCTACTTTTGTTGAGCTTCCCTCTGTGATGTTACCACCTTTTGTATCTATGGACTGTGGTAACAACAAAAAGCACAAAAATATGAATAAAGGAAATGTTTCTGTTCAAATTGCGGATTCATATGTGTTGAATGATGATGATTGTATGGATTCAATTCCTTCACAGGCACAGAGACTTATTCCTAGTCCTCCATCTGAGGAGGCCCCTACCATCCCCTTCCCTAAAGCACTCCGTCGGGCGAAGGGGAACAAAAGAGAAAATCCAAAAAAAGATCAGCAGGTAGAGTTTAACAATCAGATAATAGACAGATTCCACATTCAGCTGACTCTACAGGAAGCACTTGAGCACATCCCCCTCTTCAAAAAGAACTTGAAGGAGAAAACTACCATCCGCAGGAAGAGGGGGAACCACAGAGACCAAATCCATGTGCTCACTCATTCCACTTGCTGCACTATTCAGAACAAACTGCCAGCCAAGCGACCAGATGCAGAAGCTCCTTATGTCAGATGCGAGATTCAAGAGCAGCAGTTCGATCGTACTCTGTTAGACAGCGGCTCTTCAATTAACCTTCTTCCGGCAGCCTTACTCGACCGATTCGAGTTTGGTCCTCTTCTTAGGAGCAGGACAGTCCTTCAGTTTGCTGATAGGTCGACTAAGAGACCGAAGGGGTTATTGAAAGACGTGGCCGTTACCATTCAGGGCCTGAAGTTCCCCGTGGACTTCGTTGTGTTGGACATGGAGATCCCTGAGTCGGTAACTGATGCCCCCGTCATACTCGGACGTCCATTCTTGGCCACAGCCAAGGCGGTGACCGATCACGATAGTGGGAAGGTATGTTTTCGCGTAGAGGGCAAAACCATAAAAATAGAGACGATCGAGGAAACCATAGCCAGAGAACTTGAATGCTCGGAGCAGTCCAGCGAAGCCGCGCAGATGACAGAGGACGAGCTAGACATCCACCAGGAGTGTGATTTTGTGATGACGGATGATGAATCTACCTGGACAGATCCTGTCGCACAGACCCTCACTTTGCCTACAGATTCACCATCTTTAAAGCTTATGGCAGTCGAGAGCCTGGAGAGCACACCCCTGGACGAGGATACACTTGAGGCTGACAGTGTTGGGACGAGTGATGTTGATGATTTTCAATCTTGTTCATCTTCTTCTGATCCCTCGGATTCAGACATTGATTGGGATGATTTCGACGACTATTTGCCTTGTCTGATTCCTTCTGAGCCAACAACCATGACAGAGTGCGAGCCAGTGCAGTTTATTGATGATTCAGCAGGCTGCCCTTCGTCAGAGATTCATGCGGAGCGAGAGTTCTCACATGCAGATCTGGTCGCCTTCACACAGACATATCAGAAGCCAGATCTGCCACCTCCCAATTGTCCAGAACTGAAGCCTCTGCCGCAGTCGTTGAAGTATAGATTCCTTGCGGGTGAACCAGATATGCACCCAGTCATTATCTCAGCATGTTTGACTGGAGAACAAGAATCTCGTCTGATGGAGGTTCTTGAAAGAAACCGCAAGGAGATAGGTTGGAGTATAGATGATCTCCAGGGGATTAGTCCGGCTCTGTGCTCCCACCACATCTATCTTGAGGATGACGCTAGGCCATCGCGTGAGTTCCAGCGACGGCTGAACCCGAATCTTCGAGACATGGTCATGAAAGAAATATCGAAGTGGTGGAGCGCCGATTTTATCTACCCCATCTCCGACCCCAAATGGGTTAGTCCGCTACATGTGGTGCCCAAGAAGACGGGTATCACTACAGTTGTGAATGAGTCTGGAGAGGAGATCACTACCCGAGTACCCACTTCTTGGAGGGTCTGTGTGGACTACAGACGATTGAATGAGGCCACCAAGAAGGATCATTTCCCGCTATCATTCATTGATCAGATTATCGAGCGGCTAGATGGGAAGAGTCATTACTGCTTTCTTGACGGGTACTCCGGATATAATCAAGTGGCCATTGCGCCCGAAGACCAGGAGAAAACGACATTCACCTGCCCGTTTGGGATGTATGCTTTCAGACGGATGCCCTTTGGTCTATGTAACGCCCCGGCGACATTCCAAAGGTGCATGTTGTCCATTTTCTCGGACATGGTGGGTGATTGTTTAGAGGTCTTCATGGATGACTTCTCGGTCATTGGCGACAGGTTCGATGCTTGTCTTGACTGCCTAGACCATGTGCTTCAGCGCTGCATAGAGGTCAACCTTGTCTTGTCTTGGGAGAAGAGTCACTTCATGGTGACTCAAGGGACGGTCCTTGGTCATATCATCTCCAACAGGGCATGGAGGTCGATCCGGCCAAGGTGGATATCATTAGAAAACTCAATCCACCGTCCAATTTGCGTCAGTTGCGGTCTTTTCTAGGGCATGTTGGTTTCTACCGACGGTTCATTCAGGACTTCAGTCGTATTGCCCGACCGCTTACTGATTTGCTGACTAAAGACACCGAGTTCATTGTCGATGATAAGTGTCTTGCGTCTTTTGAGACTCTCAAGAGTATGGTTGTTTCGGCTCCTGTCCTTCAGCCACCCGATTGGTCTCTCCCATTTGAGATCATGAGGACGCCTCTGATTTTGCAGTTGGGGCTGTGCTTGGACAGAGGAAGGATGGAATGTCATTTGACATTCACTACGCCAGCCGGACTTTAGATGCCGCACGGCGGAATTATACTGTGACTGAGAAAGAGATGCTGGCCGTAGTCTTTGCTTTGGATAAGTATCGATCTTATATTCTCGAATCTAGAGTGACAATTTACACTGATCACACCGCCATCCGATACTTAATGGCCAAGAAGGATGCCAAAGCACGCCTTACCAGATGGATCCTTCTGCTCCAGGAATTTGATATTGAGATTAAGGATAAGCCTGGAGTCAAGAATGTGGTGGCGGATCATCTCTCCCGATTGGAGAACCTTGAGGAATCTGAGCCCAGCGCACCTATTACAAAGACATTTCCAGATGAGGCGATCTTGGCTATCACCTCGCTCCCATGGTATGTCGACATTGTGAACTATCTTGTTGCCAAGACGGTCCCACAAGGTTGGCCCAGGCAGAAGCTCGAGACCTTCCTGGCGAAGGCCAAGCTTTACCATTGGGAGGATCCCGTCCTTTATCATGAAGGAGGGGACAACATCTGGAGGAGGTGCATTCCTCGAGAAGAGCAGCATAGCGTCCTCACATACTGCCACAAGCTTGAGGTAGGAGGACATCATTCTGGAAAAAGGACAGCACAGAAGGTGCTTCAATCCGGCCTTTGGTGGCCTACTCTCTTCAAGGATTCTGATGAGTTCGTGAAGAGATGTACTGACTATCAGAAGATGGGAACCTGCGGACAGAGAGACATGATGCCCATGCAACCCATTCGCTTTTGTGAGGTTTTTGATGCATGGGGGATTGATTTCATGGGCCCATTTCCTAAGAGTCAGGGATTCGAGCACATTTTGCTCGCTGTAGACTATGTCAGCTGATGGGTTGAGGCCATCCCCACCCGAGCCGCAGATGCTAAAACCGTGTGCAAATTTTTGAGGAAAAATATCATTTCACGGTTCGGTGTACCTAGAGTCTTGATTTCAGATGGGGGGTCTCATTTCATCAATGACAAGGTTAGGGCCCTTGCAGACGAGTTCGGCATTGACCATCGGGTTGTCACACCGTATCACCCTCAAACTAATGGTCTTGCCGAAGTTTCGAACCGGGAGATAAAAACTATCTTACAGAAGGTTGTCCGCCTAGACCGAAAAGGATTGGTCACAACTTTTGGACTCGGTCTTGTGGGTCTATCGGACTTCCTTCAAGAATCCACTGGGGACATCTCCCTTTCGACTCGTCTATGGAAAGTCGTGCCATTTGCCAGTGGAAATCAAGCATAAATCCTTTTGGGCAGTCACTGAGTTACTGTTAGATCCCGAGAGTATAGGAGAACAGAGAAGAGCAGAGTTGGCAGCCCTGGAAGAACTGAGAGACACATCCTTTTCTATCAGCCTACAATACAAGGAGAAAGTGAAAACATGGCACGATTCCCACATCAGCCATAAACAGTTTGAGCCAGATCAGAGAGTATGGTTGTTTGATTCCAGGCTGAAATTATTCCTAGGGAAATTACAGAGCAAGTGGAAAGGTCCATATGTGGTCAGGAAGGTACATGACAATGGCAGTATTGACATATCCGAACCGTCATCTTCCTCTACCTTCTGTGTCAATGGTCAACGCCTGAAACTATATCTAGATCACGATCCGCCAACCATTGACGTTGCCCCCATTCTTCTAGTATGAGATGAGTTCTTTGACTCTTATCATCTGCATCTCATACATGGTGATCACTTCCATCTTCTGCTGTACAGATCATCTGTCTATATCATGCTTTCATCTGTTAATCTCTTTTCTTCTTTTCTTCTTTTCTTCTTTTCCTTTTCTATTTTCTTTATCTATCAAAAAGGTGTCGCCCCTTGTTGTCAGTTTTCTGTACTTAGGACGTACTTTGTCCTAAGTATAGGGGGTGTGCACCCCGAGTTTCTTCTATTTATTTCGATCCTCTCCATTATCTCTTCTTCTCGTCTATACTTAGGGATATTTTACCCTAAGTATAGGGGGAGACAATCTGAGTACGATCTATTCATTCCCCCCCCCTTGACCCTCCCTGCGTTGTGTACAGTCTACTATACTTAGGATTATTTGATCCTAAGTATAGGGGGGAAGGTCAACTTCTCATTGGTTCATTTATTTATTCTTTAGACTTGCCTATACTTAGTACGAGTTATGTCTTCTCTTTTCTCTCCGATCTATGAGGACATAGCTCAAGCTAAGTATAGGGGGGTCGTATATACTATGTATATACTTTAGCCATAACTCGTACTTCGTATTTCCTAATAATATGGCTAATAATTCTTTAAAATTCATTAAAACTCCTTAATAAAAAGATGTTACCATTCCTCAAATTCTTTTTGTATATACTGATTAATAAATCAAGTGAAAATGTTTTTTGCAAAATATTTGAAAAGTAGTTTGAAAATCTTTGTGAACATCTATTGAAAACTATTTTGAAAATATTTTGTTACATGTTTTCAACCTTTGTAAAAATGTGTGGTTTGTAAAAATTTCTTTTCTTTGCGTGAAATAAAATGGTTGAAAAATGATTTGCAAATGGTTTGAAAAATGGTTGCAAAAATCTTTGAAAAATCTATATATATTGTTTGGAAAATCTTTGCAAAATGATTTTCAAATGTGTGTACGTGTTTGCAAAAGTCTTTGTAAAAATTATTTCGGACTATAGTTCTCAAAATTGTTTGAAAAACGGGTGTCAAATAAGTTTGAGGAATAGACACATCACACCAAAATCCACTTTATTTATATACTTATAAAATTGATCACTTACCCTGTAAATTCTTAAAATCCACTTCTTGTAAATATAAGAAGCACTCACGTGTAAATATTTTAACCCAGCTTTTTCAAAAACTTTTTGTTTTCAAAAATCCCAAAAATATTTGCAAAACTAAAATCCAAAACATTTGAAAAATCTTTTTGAAAAAAGACAAAAAAATGCATCTGCATATGCATCATCATCATCATCTTTTCAAAAATCCATAAAAAGTTCAAAATCTTTGAAAAATTGCATCACAAAAATATTTTCTGCATCGCATTGCATAGCATGAGCATTTTTTGATTGAGTTTGATAGTTGAACAAGTCTAAGTAAAATCCGGAGATTGGAGCTTGATTGGACTTAAAATCTACCTAATAACAGGAACCGTTGACTTAATTCTTTGAGGACCACGAGACTTGGTTCAATGGATTCTTGACTGCCTAAGTAGAGTATTTCGGAGAACACACACGACTCTTGTTGATAATGACCTAACTTGGACACCTGCACCTTTCACATGGCTCAACTCAGTTGGAGTGGTGAGGGATTGGATTTGCCGGTACGAGACGCACACAAGTGGAAACATTTGTCCTCCTCTAGGGAGGGAAGTGCACCCCAACCCGTCCAGTAATGAGGAAGTCTAAAGACAGGAGGCTGTGGGTTGCGATAAAGCTTCAAAAAAGGGATAGTCTACTGGCTCAAGAGGAAAAACTCCTTATGTAAATGCTGTTGTATATAGTTTTAAAAAAAATGTGTTCAGGCATGTACAAAAATAAAAAGCCTGCAAAGTATGTACAAATGTTGTAAAGCCAATAAGCAAGCTTGAGTTCCAAAGTCAAATATGTGAGCCTACAGCTGGATGACTTGACTACACTGGTCTTGCATCCCAGGATAGGTAGTTACACTGGCTACCGTCCATTCTTCTCTTCACCCCCTCTTCTTGAGCTGGTTGCCACTTGAACTTAGAAGGGAATACCTCGCTCCTCGAGGATGGAGTTACTGGATTGGGGAATCATTGGGTTGACGTACTGGAGAAGTCAGTTTCTTTGTCATTTCAGTTGGGGAGAGCCACCATCACTTACATTGTACGAGTCAGACTCATAGTCATAAGAGTTTGCGTATGAATTGAGATATTTTTGACCTGGCTATTGAGGAGACTTGAGCAGAGTTTTGGGATTCTCAAGGACTGTTGGATTTCAAATTCGGTTCTCATTAAGGTTCCACCCACACTAAAATTCCAAAGGTCCGACTTAAGCTCCAAACTTTGATTTTGTGAAGACAAGTTTGATAATTAGACTAAATCCAAGTTCTTCTTTTTCTTTTCTTTGTTTTGCTTTTCTGCACTTATTGTATAAGTGTTTGCTAGGGACTAGCAAAGGTAAAGTATAAGGGGATGATGAATCCACATTTCATCATCTTTATTGTATCATTTTGGCCTCAAAAACCTTAGCAAATGCATGTAAATAGCATTAAATAGAGCATATTAGCATTCATGTATGTACCTGTAAATAGTGTGTAAATTACTGTAATTAAAGCCAAGATTATAGAATAAATAAAAGAAAAGAAAAAGAATAAAATATTGTAAATATTTTATGACCCGAAACCCCGAGACCTAGGCATCTTGATGAATAGGTCGACAAGGAATAAAGTAGGGAAGATAAGGGTAAAAACACCAAGAAAATACCTTTTATTTAATTCATTCTTTATTCATTTTGGGACCTATTTTTGGTTCCACTTTTTATACATCAAATAAAGAAACTTTATACATGAAAGTTGTAGATAATTTAATAAAGAAAAATACAATCTTGATTTCACTGAAAAATATTATACAGATAAAAAGTTATGGTCTGAATAAAAATCCAGAGTCCCAACTTCCCAGACCCGTATCTCACAAATGAAAACTCCAAATGCAGCAAACACACCATTAATTGTATATAGAATAAAATAAGCTATTTAATGGTGGTAGTTTCGCATTTGGCGGAGCTACGATTTGAAAGTTGAGTTTTGGACCCTTATTGTATACTTGTACAGATTAAAATATTCAATTTATTATTTAATCATTATTTTTGTATTTTTATATTTTTATAATTTTGTAAATATTATTTATAGTATATATGTACATTAAAATCAGAAGAAAAACCCAAAAGAAATCTAAAATAAAAATACCTATATATTACACATAGGTATAGGACCTATATTTATACATATACAATACATACTTTTATTTTATTAAGTACATAAAATAGTTCAGAAAATTAAAATAAAAATATAATTAAGTATATAAAAGTATTTTATAATTTTATAAAATAATAAATATAATTAAAGAAATAAAAAATACCAAATAAAAATAAATTAATAAATTACATAGGTATATGTACCTATATAGGACTAAAAAGAAACTTGTAAATATATATACCTCATAAAAATAATTAAAAATCACCATAAAATACTATATAAAATAATAAATATTTTTTATTTAATAATCTAAATTTAATAATACCATTTACTATTTTTATTCGATTTAATTAAATAATTTTTGCAGGTTTTTCCTGGTTGGTCCACGCGGACCAACCAGGTGGGTTTGACAGTTGACCTCGGTCAACTGTTTGACCCCCATTGTTCCTGTCAGAATGTTGGGTTTTTCGCCCATTTCTCAGAATTTTCGAGGCTGTCCCATTCATATTTTTGTGATGCGTTCTTCACGACTTTTGATCCTCGGGGATTCGTCGTACACGCCCTTGTGTTATCTCGAGCTCTGGATCACTGGCGTGCTCTCGACGCATCGTTCTATGAGCCCTGTCCGTCAACCCAATAAATTGGAAGCATTGACTTCCATTCGAATTTGAACCACACTTCATCCAGAATTGCTCTCCCTTTTGGCTCGAGTTAGAAGCCTGGAGGTGACAGCTCTAGGTTCCCACCTTTAAAGCAGAGGAGCACCGATCGTTCTGGGCGCGTTCCTCACCTCCGACGAACCTCGTCGTTGAGGTTTCTCAACCTCGGGTCCTACCCCTTGAGGTATCCATTCCTCTCTTTTTCTTGCTCCTTTTTATTTTCTGTCATCATAGGCATATTTAGCATCCTAAATCACGAAGTCCCATCGATCAACGTGCCTTATCACCACCTTCGTCGGAGTGCTCCTCCGGCGACGATCACCATCTTCGCCATCTTCGCTCCCAGTTGTTTCCCAACCCTCAAGGTAATTTGCCCTCGAGGGAGTAACTGTTTGGTGCAGGTCCTGTCACGTTCGAGCACGCTTGGAGACCCCTTTGGTGTTCGCCGGAGAGTCCTGGAGGAACGCAGCTCCTCCGACCTCGCTGGTGCGCACCAGACGTCCTCCGGCCCTTCGAAGACCTTCAGCCGCAAGAGCAGCCCGCCAGGAGTCTTTTGAGCCTCGCCATACCGCCAACCACCGCCGGGCGTGCGAGGGAGGAGAGCTAGAAGTTCGCCGAGCTCGGCGTTCATCCCAGTTCTTGCTCCTTTGACCATCATCGTCCGATCTACGAAGAACTCTAGGGCCTACAATTGCCGTTGGATCTAGGCCTCCCATCATCGTCTGATCGCTCGGCCGGATCTAATCGCAGTCACAGAAGACGAAGCGGTATCGTGCAAGGAGATCACGCCACGTGTCCAAGTGAAGAGCTCCCGCCGTCAGATCTCCTTTGCGTGGGAATTTTGCAAGTATATCCCCCGCACTTTTGTAATTTTCTTTTAGTCCATAAACTTTAAGTGGTAGTTTAAAATATTTTGTAACTTTTATAATTAGGCCCTCAGACTTTAAGTATTTGCAACTAGGTCCTCTACCACGTCACCTCACGTGACCTGTTCACGTGAGGCACATGCTTTTTACAGAGAGGCCCCCGACCTTTTATGTATTTCGTTTCAGTACTCTAACTTTTAGTTTAAGTGTAAAAACTTTGGAAATATTGCAAGTGATCCCCCGGAGGTTTTTGATATTACGAACCAGTCCTTCTCAGGCGCGTGCTAGTCACGCGCCCTGGTGGGCCTTTTACAGGGATACCCTTGTGGGTCTGGGTATTGGTGTTTGGTCCAGTAAATATTTTATTTAGCTATAAATTTTGGGTGAAAATTGCATGCGTGCCCTGGACATTTTGCCTATTTACAAACAGGTCTCTGCTAGCCTTGGTACTTTTGTATGCTTGTCTGATTTATTTAAGGCATCATTTTAATCCCAAAAATTCTACAAAAATTCACGTAGGCTCCTGTTAACTTGCACTTGCACGTCATATTTTTACTTTTCATTTTTGTTGCTTTTTTATATTTATTAAAAATTAAAAACATGCATTTCAGCTACTGTCTATCTTAAAAAATACCAAAAAAATACTAAAACACCTAGAAAAATTCTAGAAAATTTTACCTATTGTGTATTTTGTTGTCTTTTAACGTCAGTCCAAAAACCACTAAAAAATTCAAAACCAAAACCTTAAAATTAGAAAATACCTAAAAACTTCAAAAAATTCTAAAAAATCATAAAAACTCCAAAAAATGCAAACTCAGCTCCTGTATGTTCCCCTTTTTATTCTCTTTATTTTGAAATTAGTTTGGAAAAATTTTGTGGCTGTTTGATATTTTTCATTCCTATTTTACATTCAGCCAGAACATTAGTTCACCGTTTTCCTTTATTTTGCCTTTTAAAAATTAAAAAAAAATTCTGAAAAATACCCAAAAATCACAACAATAGTAAAAAATCATAAAAATACCAAAAATATTTTATTTCTGAATTTTTGAGCATTTTGCATATTTTTATAAATATTGTAGCACCTCTTTTATTATATAGTTTATATGTTCCAATATTGAAAAAGAAAATATAAAATATAAAATATAAAAAGAAAATATAAAATAGAAAATTAAAAATCAAAATACAAAATTAAAAAAAAATTAATTAAATAAAAAATAAAAATTAAAAACCCACAAAAATATTTGCATTGCATATTGTAGACAACACATCACTTTCACACACACACACACACACACCTGTTTGATCTACCCTACCTTGTTCCCTGTGTTCGAACTCTCTATGTACTTGCTTTCTATACACCATTTATGTAGAGTTAAAAATAAATTTTAACTTCACATCTGCTTGTCATTGCTTGATTGTTTGAGCGTGGGTTAATTGTTGATTAAATACGAGGATCACTGAGGGTCGCTGCAGCGACACGGTTATCTCCGCCTTGTGTGAGATAATTAGACCCCTTGATTTTCGTGTTTATCAATGAGGTGGTGAGGAGGCAGTCTTCTTTGACTTGGGGTAGCATAAGAGGGTAGTACTTCTAGGCAGAACCTCTCTATTCTTTTAGTGAAGGAAGTGCGTCTCAACTTGGTCTGGTAGCAGTGAGGTCTAAAGACAAGAGTTATGGGTTGCAATAAAGCTTCAAAAGAGGGACAGTCTACTGGCTCAAGAGAAAAAACTCCTTATGTATATATGTTGCACCATGTAGATATGTTGTACATATGCACATCGAAGAAAAAAAGTGCAAAAAGAAAAACTTCAAAAAAGTGGTGGGTCTGATAGAAAATGAAATACCCACCGGAGTGTATATAGTCAAATAAAGCAAAGCTTATGTTACCCATGCCCATCTCATGAAGCTTGCAGCGGGGAGACTTAGCTACACTGGTTGAGCTCCCAAGGATACATGGCTATACTGGCCATGGTCCATTCTCTTCTTCCTCCTCTTCTTGAGCCGGTTGAACTTGAACTTAGAAGGGAATACCCCGCTCCTAGAGGAAAGAGTTGCCAGACTAGGGTATTAGAGTTACCTTGTTGTGGGGGTTGTCACTTTGCCATTTCTGAGGTGGGGAGCTACATATCACTTACACAGTATAAGAAAAGATTCATGGTTATCAGAGTTTGTGTATGTAGACTTGTTCTGATCTGGATTGTTGAGGAGTCTTGACTACAGATTAGTGGAACTTAGATGCTGTTGAGTTTTAAATCTAAGTTCAAATAAGGTTCCGACAAACTAATAATCCAAAGATCTGACTGAGCTCCATACTTCAGTTTAATGAAGACAAGTTTAATAATCAGCATTGATTCATCTTCTTTCCTTTCTTTTTCTTTTTCTTTTCACTTCTTTTTCAAATAAGTGATTGCTAAGGGAATAGCAAAAGTAAAGTATAGGGGGGTGATGATACTCATTCATCACTCTTTATTCTTTTATTTTAGCTAATTATCTTGGCAAAATACCATGTAGATAACTGTAAATACAATAAGTTACCAATAGGCATGCTTGTGTAAATATTAATAATTAGCATGTATTTGTGTAAAAATAAAAGAATAAAGAATAAAAGAAAAAGAAGGAGATATTTAGAATAAATATCGAGTGATCTAAACCCAAGGGAGGGCCAAGCATTGGCCTGACCGCCAAATAAAAATAAGTAGAGAGAAATAGGGCCACTCCACCTTGTACATATTCATTTATCTATTTTCACAAAATAAAAAATAAAAATGTGTTTCTATGATCTTGTATATATTTCTAAAATAAAACAAAAATTAGAAAAATTAAAACAAATAATTTCTCTCTCTACCTTGTACATAGTACATGTATATATGAATTATATATCTATTTATTTCACTCTTGTAAATAACCAATACAAATAAAATAAAAATTATTGTATACTCTAAATTTTATGTTGTAAAAAAATAAAAAATAAAATTAGAGTATTTATACAAAAATAAGAAATAAAAATAATTATATAAAATACATAGGTTTTTTATACCTGTATATAATATAATATAATGCATATACCTTAGATTATTTTGCATAAAAATAAATAAAATCACTAAAAAATAGTTTGAAAAATAATAAACATTTTTCATTTTGAATTTTTTTAAAATAAAATCGTTTATATTTTTTATTTATTTTATAAATCTTTTCTATTTTCTATTTTCTGATTGGTCCAAGATGGATTGTTGACCCCGATCAACTGTCCCTCCTGGACCACTCTTTTCTCGGATCCAAGTTTCGCCCGACTTTCCCAAATTTTTCCTGAGCTGATCCGTTCACCGTTCCTTTCGATTAGAGGCTCTGATCACTGAGGAATGATCCAAGTCACACGCCCGATGATATCAGTAGGGATCCGTTCCTCGGATTGCGTGCTTTCGCTCCATACTTGTCGGACCTCGTCGAGTATATAGCCTCCTCGAGCCGCAACTTTTCCGGATCTTCGACCCTTGCCCTCGTCTCCAGTGAACTCCGTCTTCTTCCTTGAGTGACAACCGGTGAGGAAGTGCGTTGCAGTGAGGAGTTGAGGTGTCTAGCTTTAGTCCGGCGAACTTATTGCCGTGCTCCGCCGCGAGGTGAGATCGAGCCTCTGGAGACGTCGATCCATTGAGGCAAAGACCCCCAGAGGTCGCTGACCTCCAGCCCAGACGATATCATCCATCAGGTAGCCTAGTTTCTTTCTGTTTTTGCTTTTGATTCTTGTGTTTGGTCAAATAGATGAGCTTCAGTTCGCAGCTCCGGTCACTCTGGTCGGATCATCCTTTAGACCTTCTGACCCTCCGACCATCTCCACGAGACCTCTCTCCACCTTCTTCATCCCTCCATTCATCCTGATTAGCCCAGGAACAGGAAGCCGGTCCTCCTCCGCCATCGCCTCGCCGGAGGACTTCGCCCCGCCTCATCCTTCACTCTATCACACGCACTAACGGGTCAGAGGTACTTTGCCCCCGACCCAGCAATTGTTCTGTGCAGGTTTGGATGCCAACGAACCTCATCTGGAGGTTCGAACACTGAAGAACAGTAGCTCCAGGTCACTCGCGTCACTGGGGTGCCCCGTACGCCCTCGACCTCATCGGAGCCTAACAGCATCTGTGTACCGTCGCCAGCAACGTTTCCCCTATCCCAACAGCTTCGGAGGATGCCCCGGTAGCTCGTATCGATCGAGCGAAGCTCGCCGGCGGTGAGTTCTTCGTCGCTCTTCCAGGAGCCTCCTCCCGCCGTCAGAGCGAGACCCACCTCCAGTTCTAATCGTGTTCGTCCATCATCCGAGGCGTCTCATCCGTTAGATCCTTCTGAGGATCGGATCTCACACATCCATCGCCGAACCGGTATCAGAGAATCTCTACCGTTTGATCTTAAGTGAGGACCTGTTCAGCCGTTGGATCTCTAATAAGAAGGGTAATTTACACTTGGGCCCTCTTTGCTTTTTGCATTTATTTTACAGTCCTGTAAATAGTTTCTATAGTTGTTTTTATTTTGGACAGTTTGCACATAGGACCTCGTATTTCTTTTATTTGCAATTTGGTCCCTCTGAGTGTAGTTCGCGTGGTCTGACACATGCCTTGTGGGTTATTTGCATGTTCATCCCTGGATTTTATCGTTGTTATCAAATGAAGTTTTATTAATAGGAATGACACTTATACCCCTGCTTGTCTGATTCACGTGCCCCCCTCGTGCGATCTGGACTTTTTGCATATCTAGCCCTGTACTCTTTCCACTTGATATTATTTGGCTGATAACTTTTAAATAATTGCATATAGGTCCCTGTGTGCTGTGCGTCTTTGATTGGTTGAAATAAATAGCAAATTTCGTCTAAAAATCATGAAATTTGGATACGTGGCTCCTACCACAGTGTAACAATCTTTATGAATTTTTGGGCTTGCTTTGTTTTCATTTGACATTTTTAAAAATTAAAAAACCTTAAAAATTGCTTCTGTATTATTTGAAAAATCAACTAAAAATATTTAAAACCCTCTAAAAAATCTAAAAAATTTAAGGTTTCCGTGTTTTAGTGTGTTTTTACTTCTGTCAAATTTTTGTTGCATTTGGATTTATAAAAACTTTAAAAATTGAAAAACCCTAAAAACTTAGAAAAATCATTAAAAATTTAGAAAAAAATAAAAAAAATGCAATTTCTTTTTCTGTAGTTAGGATTTTATTTTTAATTCTCATAAAATTGTTGCTGGAATTTTATAGGCTATTTATGTTTTTTTAATAGCCTTTAGGTTCTGACTGCACATTATCTCTTATTTTTAGCCTTGTTTTATTTTTAGAAAATTACCTAATAATCAAAAAAAATCCAAGAAAAAGATTAAAAAAAACACTTGAATATTTAAAAACCCAAAAATATTTTATTTTAATTTTATGACCATTTTTGCTCCTTGAAATAATTGCATGATTGTGACTTTTTGATTTCTTATACATTTTTCTTAATTTAAAAATTACAAAAAATTTGAAAAACCAAAAATCCACCAAAAATAATTTGTTTCTTTTATTTTTGAACCCCGACTACTTCGTAGGTTTTTCCAAACCGTGCTCCTTGTGTTCGATCCTGATAGCTATACCAGGTAAAATAAAATAGTGAGACCGCTATTTACCTGATTTGTTGATTTATTTTGATTGGTGGTCTTGATTTTCT
The DNA here is from genome assembly GCA_037367405.1 of Ottelia alismoides. NCBI lineage: Eukaryota > Viridiplantae > Streptophyta > Magnoliopsida > Alismatales > Hydrocharitaceae > Ottelia > Ottelia alismoides. The sequence goes on along the minus strand of JAZKJV010001538.1, from coordinate 277,532 downwards.
TGATTGAGTATGGCCTGAGGGGTTAAGGTCTCAACGACCATTGATACCTTCTTGCCTTAGTCGCTCGGGTCGCTCATCAGTCATCTCTCTCCCTCTCTCTCAGTGTGGCCGTCCACCATGGAGCCATAGAGAGAGAGAGTCACCATCGTCATAGCATCATCGTTATGATGCCCGATTGTCTGCTCGTAGATCTCCGTCTCCTTCGGTGCGTCTTGCTCGTGAAGAAGACGTCAGATCTCGCGTGATGAGATCATGAGATTCACCGCTTGGATCATCAACATGGATTGCGAGGAGCACACGTCTCATCAACATGGTCGCAAGCGTCTCCTCCGCCGGATTGGACTTGAGACAGGAGGTCTCTTTGTTTAGAGACTCGATCGCAATCATGCTTCAAGAAGTAACCTTAATATCGTGGTTTCAATGAAACGACCCGAGAAAGGTTCTTGGATCATGTGGTTTCATCACATTATTTTTTTTAAAAATTCCACTGCATCGAGCAACTAGTGCGACTAGTCTCTCCCGATCGCATACGATGTGATCCTCACGCTTCCATGGTGCGCTCAAGGATCTCCCCATATCCTTTAGTTTGATGGCTCGATTCATGCTCCAATCCTCCCCCAGTTAAAGCTCATGACACCTAGAAGTTATCAAAGGCTCTAAGAGGAAGATCCTTGGTTTGTGATTATTTGTAACGAAAACCAAAGGAAAATTGGGATGATGGATTGGGTCACTTCATCAGTGAAGGGAGATGCCCAAAAATCTCATATATAAAGATATGAGATGATCGAAGGCAGGAGGAGATGCGTAGAACTGGAACGGTTGGGGGTGAGATGAGATGATGGATCGGATTGATATCAAATTGCATGGATATGGCCTCTGATCGAGCAGTTGGAGGTGTGAGCACAACTTGCTGCTATGAAACTGGAAATCGAATTGAAATTGAACGAAAGAGAATGAAAATGAATGAAAATAGATATAAATCACCTATGATGAAAGGATGATGAAAATGTGATAGATTTTCGCCTCAATGCATCTGTTGCTGCAGAAGCTCGATCACGACCACCTTAAGGCCGTAGAGATCTAGACCTCGTTGATCACAAATATGTCACACTCCTGCTCGATGGGGGCAAGCTCTTGTCACAAGCTCTCACTCCATATCACTCAAGTTTGGGGAAGAAATGGCCAAAGACAGATCAACCCAGCAAGGAGGACATGGAATGGGATTTTATAAGCAGAGGAGAAACACAACTTGAACGAGGAAAGGTGCGTGAACCAAGGAGGATCGAGTAAAAAGACCAGCGAGTGTGCATCTCGGATCAACAGAGGCTAGTCAGGGGGAAATGGGTTGAGGGGTGTTGGAATCGAGTGATAGAAGTTAGAGAAGAAGCGTGTTAAGCGATTTGGAGTCGGGTTTGGAAGGGAGGTGGTGTTGACCGGGCGGTCAACGAGTCTGACTTGGACAAATAGGAATTTAGGGAAATTAAATAAATTAAAATAATACTAAAAAATAATAAATGAGTTAAATTAAAAAAATATTAAAATGAAAATGTTTATAAATTAATAAATTATTTTTATTTTTAATAAATTAATCAATTTAATTTAAATAGTTAAATGAATAAAATACCGGTATTTACATATTTTTAAATACATATATACAAAGTATACTTATTTTTATTTGTTTAATTTTATAGAATCAACATTATATTATATTTTTATGTATTTAGGTTACTAATTTAAGGATTATAAATACCATTCTATATATTTTTTAGATTTTGATATTAGAACAAATAAATACTAGTATGTATAATATATGTACACTTATTTCTTTCTGGTTATTTTTAACTTATGTTATTTTTATTTTTATTTTATACAAATAATACAACACATGTATAAAATATAAAAATACAATATGTATAAAAATATCAATAATAAAATATATACATGAGATATAATGTTCTACATGTACATTAACACCCCAAAAAAGCTGACTTTCACATCTTAACATCAACTTTTATGAAATCACTTTCATTTTAAATATTATTTCATTCTAAACAAATAAAAGTGAGTTTGGTTCATTTTGAGTTCATATGGAGAAAAATATTGAACTTTCAATTCTGATTTTTACGACCTTTTTCAAGTTTTTACCTTTTATTCTATACATGATTTATTTTTGGAAATATTTTTATTATTTAAAGAACATTTTAATGTACAAGTTTCATGAAGAAAATAATTTTATTTGAGTTTGAATTAATGATAAATAAACTAGTTCACAATATGTGCATAATGAATATGATAAGTATATACATTGTGAACTTGATTTTTTGAGATGTTTTATAAGTTATGGATCATATCTCTCCATACTTATTTCTTGTAGATTAGGTCAACACCTGACCTACTCTTGAAATCGGGACCAGTCTGTATTTATTACTTATATATACCCTTCTTTTTTTCCTTTTTATTTTCTTCTTTATTTCATTTAGCTTGGGTTAAAATAGTGATAACAATACAATATTAACAGATGATATCAGTTTAATGAGGGATAAGAATTAATGATATTTACATGTATTTTGTAAGGGATTTTAAGCTACAATGAAGGAATAAAGATGATGAGTTGCCGATTCATCAGTAGGGTTGCAGTCGTGTTCAGGTCGGCCCGGTTCTATCCTCAACTATAGTCGGATGGAGTTTAAAGCTAGAGAAAAAGCTTAGACTGTCAAGTTGAAATCAAAGGGTTAGTAACAGAATAGATAATGTGCTTATTTTGATATTCTTGGATAATCCATGCCTATTTACATGCATTTGGGTATCTGCAGCTACCCCGCTCATCTATTCATCACTTCCAGGTTATAGGTTGGCTTGGATTGGGCACCCGTCCCGTTTTATTTGAATGGTAAACCAAAAGTTTTGAGTCATTTTTTCTGGATCAGGGTGGTTATCTGTTCAATCTCAACTCTACTAGTTAAATTTTAGTCGCCTACCAATTTTACATGAACAGCCACGAAGTCTCAATTCAGCCAACTTCCCCAATCATAGACACACTCTTATCCTATTCCCCAAACGTACACGTACTCGCTTATCCTATTCCTCCTATTATCTTTTGCAATATTCCACCCCCTATTTCTATTCCTATTCCTCTTATGATTACTACAACTACAACTCCAGGCCAGACCTCCCGCCCTAAATCAACTCGGCCGCGTCCCCATCGGTCAACCCGTTCCGAAGTCGTCTTCTATTTTGCCCAAAAGCGCGCAACGTCGGAATTAGAAGCCCTATTTCCACTCGCCGCCTCCTTTCCATCCGACATCCTCATTCGATCACACATTGATTTCAGAGAGGGAGAGAGAGAGAGTCATAAGCGCATCCCTCTTCCCCTCTCCCTTCTCATCTCCCTCGCGCCACCGCGCGAGGTGTTACCGCGGAGCACGTCGACGCGATCGCGCGTCCGGCGTTAGGGTTTCCATGGGAGGTCAGCCGGCATTGACCGACAGGATCGATCCTCCGCCCGATGCGGGTGCAGGTAACGCGTTTATGCTCTTCGATTAAACGCCTGTTTCCCGTGATTTCACGTTGCTGTTGGGGGGTTTGTGGGTGCCCGGGGGGGTGTTGATGACAGGGGGAAGCGGTTTTGGGTGATCGGTTGGTGGAGGATTGCTCGAGTGTTCGCGTGTGTCGGGAAGGAGGGGCAATCTCGAAGTCGTCCTTTAGGGAGTAAAATTGTTCATGTGATTGGTATCTGTCGTTTGTCATCGTCACATTGTTTACAGATCACTCTTGAGTGCCTGCACTTTCGATTCCTGCATTTTCTTTCAATTGGATTACATGTCAGTGGAATATGTGAAAGCACTTTACACGAAAGGGAGTGGTACGAGGAGTTGTAATCGTCGCTGCAAATGGTTATTAGGATCTCGAGGGATTTACCCATATTAACTTCCCTGCTGAAAATGGTCATTAGGATCTCGAGTGATTTACCCTGTTTAACTTCCCTGCCTGAGATCGGTGGTTTTTGTATGATATAGAATGGGATGGATCAGCTGCGTTTATCGTTCTCTTTGTTGTAAATACTTGCACATGTTTGGTGTTCGCTCTTGAATCTTGAAATGTGTATATCATGTGCACTGGTCAAGTCATGAGGAGGAAAATAAACTGCAAAACCATGTGTGAGTTGCATAATTCGATGTGACTAAAATTTCAACTACACACACACATAGCTTGCAAATTGGTAGGGCAAATATTAAGGGAAAATACTAGAATTCTCATAGGACATCCTTCACGTGTCATGTTGGCAGAGAAGAAGGCATCGATCTAGCTGGAGTAAGGAATGAAAACCTGGTTACTAGTTCAAAAAGTGACAAATGAGAAGAGATACTACAAGGAAGGAAATGATCCAACAAGTGAACTATATATATACACATTCGAGGTTCAGGAAAGTGATATGCATACGTGTTCTGACTTCTGACATGTCACCGAATAATGATTAAGCGGTATGCACGTATGTAGAGTATATGCGGTTCCACGTGATTTTCTAATTTTAAAATAAATAAATATCTATAAAAGTGACTACAATTGAACTGAATTTATGAATAAACGTGGTCCAATAGAAGATCAAAGAAAAATGACTTTCATGTAAAGCTCAAAATAATCTCATCAATCAAATATCAATTAAAAAGTTAGCATACATAATAATTGAAAATAATCACGAGAATATGCATATATCAAAATAAAAAATCAACAAAAATAACATTGCTAAAAAGATATAGTAAACTTCAAGTCATGATATAGTAAGACAAGTATACAAGTAACACAAGTAATGAATCCAATAATAAAGATCAATATGGGTTTCATAACATGACAAAAACTTAGAAATGATAGGTAAATATAAGATGCACTCATAATCTAATGTTAAAATAAATAAAAAATGTACCTTGACTCAAAATAAAAAATGTATACCCAGCAACAATTATGAGGGGGAAAAACTTTGACGGAAGACCATCACGAAGGCGGAGGAGCTTCATGGCGGTGAAGAAACTTGGAGGTGGAGGAGCTACACGACGATCCATCAGAGGTAGAGGATTTTCACAACAGAGGTTGGAGGCAGAGATTGGGTTTTGGGAGTCGAGGTTTGGCTTCACGGAGGAGTTTGGAGGCAGAGGAGCTTCGCGGCGGTCCAGTAGAGGTGGTTTGGCTTTATGGTGATCATGAATATGGTATCAGGAAGAAGGGTTTCGATGCTGTGAGATGGGTTTCGAGCAGTGTCGCAAAAGTCAGTATTCAATATTTAGTCGGACGGGTCACTGAATAAAGAATAATCGGTATTCGGGTGACTATTTAGGTTTATTTAGTTTTGTATTTTTTATTATTTTAAACATAAAAATTATCTGCAATATATTCTTAAATGTTTATACATGTACGTACATCAATTAACATGAATCCAAGATAAAAACACCGATTAATAAGATGTGTATATATAGAATTTGACATTTGTGGTGATACCATGATAACGAGTAACCCTTAAGAATAAAAAAATAAAAAAATTAATAGTCAAACACCATTCTTCATAATGGTTAGAAAATCGATCGAATTGTCGAATCGACTATTCGGTTGGGTCGTCTACGTGTTTTTTTGGGTCGTAATACAACAGTAAGAATGCCTTTCCCACAATTAAGTTGGGTCGTCTCCATGATTTTTTTGCCTCCATTCAATGCATAAGATAAAAATAAAAAATTAGAATAATCGAGAAAAAATAAGTTCAAACTTGTGCTTCCTAACCAATTCCATGTACATAATCGACTATCTTAATTTATCCAAACCTATTCTTATCTCATAAAAAGATCCAAAAAAATTCATGTCCCGTTCATCATTCCGACCACATCATAGATAATTTTTACATGCTTGCATTGTTCACATAATTCCAAAGAAAAAAAGATAAAAATTACGATAGTTTATATTTTATAAAACGTCAATAAAGAATTCATTTTTTACATTCACGAGTTCGGTTGCATTTGAGACCTTTATTAAGATCGTAGATCTCCTTTTTTTGAGCCAAAAAAGGGGGAGACACTCAGCGGTGTTCACCCCAATATATTAAGAAAAAAAGAAGTAAACAAAAGGCCTTACAGTAAGCGCCAAGCCCATAAAAAGGCCACACAGGGGACTAACCCAAAACCCACTCATCTACCAATCTCGCACAATGAACAAGAATGTTCTCCATGTAGAAACGTTGTCCCGAGAAGAGGGCTTCATTCCTCCCCAACCAAATCGCCCACATCTTCGCTATGGGCCGCAGGAGGTCCCTATCGTAGATCTCCTTGAGATCTAGAACTTTTCTTTTGGTCACATTTTCATATGATGTCGTTTCATATTTTAATTATATTTTCTTTACAGTCCATATGCATTAGTCAAGGTTAACATCGCGTGTCATCTCCTCATTTGTTCCTATACAAGCTATCTCAGCCACTTATATAGTGCACCCTGGCAGCGGTCAACACCACACTATCTCACTCTTCAAGCCAATCAGATGCCCAGACTATTGACCATTGGTCGACAGTATCCTCACCAACTCCACTTCTTCTCTATGGAGACCAGAATCCTAATCCTACCCAACAATTGGGAACCTAATCCCCTCCATTATCTCCTTCAACCAAATCACCATATCCAGCCTCCAAAACAAACTACCTGCAACTAGTCCCTACATCCTAGATCCCATAGCCGAACCACATCTCCCTAATCCTAATCCCCATTATCCCTTCTCATGTTATGAATCTAAACCTCCTCGGTCCTCTTCGTCTCCCAACGAGCATGGAACAAATATCCATTGAAATCGCCATAGCTTCCTGGAAACGAACATGCGTAACCTGAACCCAACATCTTTATCATATCCCTAATTGAAACCTCCATAGCCACCATTATCTCCCGTTTGTAACCACCTTCTGGCTCCAACCAGAGACCCGTTATCCATAACCAAACCTTTGTCCTTCTTATCCTTTCAGTCATACACACTGAAATCCAACAGAATCGAAGAGCCCGACTCCATCTATTCTTGATCTAATCACCATCTCCAGCTTGTCGTCATCCTTATCCTATCAACCCACAAGCGAGTAACCAATCTTATCCCTTTTCATCACCGCCGTGCTGATCTATCTCTGTCACAACCAACTCAAAATCTTGATCAATCCCAAGTATCTTCATCTCCCTGTCCTATTTAAAGAACCCATCTTTGATTCAAGATCATTCGCTTTCATCGTTCAACACAAAACATGAGATAGAGTCGAGGACGATCGTGGTGAGAATACGATCATTATCTTTGATGATGACCTCCTTTCAGGCATGATCACAGAGCCTAGCTTCGTGTTGCTGTGCTTCCAGAAGCTGCTTAGCCTCGTCTTATTCCACCCTTGACTGGTGGCGAAGACCTGAGTCGAGCCATCTACTCCTCACCCACAAGCGACGGCCAAACCTAGGTAGTTTTCTTCTATCTCTTTTCCTCCCTTCTCTTTATCTTCTTCTTCCTCATTTTCTTTTCTTCTTCGTTTGTGCTCCCTTCACTGTCTATCACATTTTCTTTATGTTGAACCCCAAATCCCCAAATCACCGACGATCACCATCAATCTTCTCCGGCCTTTGCATTTTCCCTTCTACCTCAACACCACTTATCGTCGACGAAGTTCTGTCCCTCCATGCACCAACACAGCTCTATCCACCCACCTTCGTTTATCTACACTTAATGTCTAAGACGATGAGTTGGTACCTCGAGCACACACTATATCCTACAGGTACATCGGTTGTGGTCGTAACAAGAGTTCAGCTTCATTGACGCCAATATTTATTGGAGCTCTATCATGATCGAACATTTGCCTTCATTGGAGTCGACGAGGATGAACAACACCCCTGCAATAAATCCCATTGAAGAAGACAATGAAGCCCAAGAGCTTCATGCACCTTTCGATCGAGCATAGCCCTCAATCATAGTCGTTAGGTCAAGAAGACATGAAAACCACTCTATCTACCCGAAGTTCACATCAAAGTAGCCATGTGTCACTCTGATGACCAAAGAAACAAACAACATCTTGTCCGTACGATTCCAGACCGAGTCACATGCATAATGCATCATTTTATAAGGAAATCCGCGTAGGAAGATGAATTTGCACCTCGATCCTGCCTCCCGGGCAATGTTTGAAAAGATGAATGGCGAAACGAGACGTCTTCATCGGAATCGAGGCGAGGCGTAGCCTTGGTGCGGTCGAGGCGTAAGCCTCAATTTATAGAGAAAAATATGCCTCAATTTATAGAGAAAAATATGCATAAAACTATAATTATATATATGTCAATGTAATTATATGTTCTCAGCCCAACATATAATACTTAACACAATAAGATATGATGAAATAATAGAGATAAGAACCCCAAAATAGAAGATAGAACAACATCATATCCCTTTCTACACATTTTCATCCAATCAAAAAGGAATTCATTGTCAATAAATGTTGTGAAAAATTTAAACAATACATATCTATCTCTGAATTATTGTTGTAATTAAAAGCATGATTAAATATACATTGAAGAAATTTATGTTATGTGTCTAACATATAATATATAGCCGCACGAGAAACCGTGAATCCTATCCTTTTTGAGCAAATCTTTGAAATATTGTTCTAATTAACAGTATGATTAAATATAGTCGAAGAAATTTACGTTACATGTCTAATATATAATATATGGCAGCATGAGAAATCGTGAACCCAATCCATTTCATTTTGCTTGATATATTGCAAAGCTCGTTAATTTTATGAGTCTTGTTGAATTTGATATTTATGAGTTCATTCATTAAGAGTGAGATAGTAAGAGTTTGTCAAAATAATTGGATACAACTAATAGTAAATATGAATTTATGGACATGAAAGAAACATCAGATTTAGATATTTTTCTTGTATAATCATTATCCTAAACAAGTATATATTTATAAGCTTATCAAACTACCAAATAAACCATTAAAATCATAAAAAATGCTTGAAAAAAAGTAAAGACGCCTCACAATATGCCTCGACCGCCTCGAGGCTACGCCTCAACCACCTGAGGCGCACGCCTGGAGGCTAAATAGGATTGCCTCGCCTCGAGGCATACACCTCGACTGCCTTGAGGCTAGTTTTTTCAAACAATGTCCCGGGACAAATTACAGAGGAGTCCAACCCGATGTACAATATTACATAGAGAATCCCTTGAGGATAGGTATTAAAACAATTCTTTTTACAAATATACCCCTAGCTTATTTAGACACAATTAATAGTAAACATGAATTTATGGACATGAAAGAAACATCAGATTTAGACATTTTTCTTGTATAATCATTATCATGAACAAGCATATATTTATAAGCTTATCAAACTACCAAATAAACCATTAAAATCATAAAAAATGCTTCAAAAAAGTAAAAACGCCTCGCAAAATGCCTCGATTGCCTTGAGGCTACGCCTCAGCCACCTGAGACGCATGCCTTACTGGGCCGGATTGAGGCGCACGCCTGGAGGCTAAATAGGACTGCCTCGCCTCGAGGCGTACGCCTCGATTGCCTTGAGGCTAGTTTTTTCAAACATTGTCTCGGGATAAATTACAGAGGAGTCCAACCCGATCTGCAGTATTATATAGAGAATCCCCTGAGGATAGGTATTAAAACAATTCTTTTTATAAATATACCCCTAGCTTATTTGGATACAATTAATAGTAAATATGAATTTATGAACATGAAAGAAACATCATATTTAGTCATTTTTCTTGTATAATCATTATCCTAAACAAGCATATATTTATAAGCTCATCAAACTACCAAATAAACCATTAAAATTATAAAAAATGCTTCAAAAAAAAATAAAAACACCTCGCAAAATGTCTCGACCGCCTCGAGGCTACGCCTCAAGCACTTGAGGCGCACGCCTTACTGGGCCGGACTAAGGCGCACGCTTGGAGGCTAAATAGGACTGCCTCGCCTCGAGGCGTACGCCTCGACTACCTTGAGGCTAGTTTTTTCAAACAATGTCCCATGACAAATTACAGAGGAGTCCAACACGATTTACAGTATTATATAGAGAATCCCCGGAGGATAGGTATTAAAACAATTCTTTTTACAAATATACCCCTAGCTTATTTTATTTATATCTTAGAGAATCCCCTGAGGATAAGTTTTAAAACAAATATTTTTACAAATATACCCCTAGCTTATTTTTTTATATCTTGTAGTACACAATTCAGAAAATTGAGATATTTGGACTACATTAGCCTATTTTGTCCTCTCATTGGATATATTGAACACATTTATGGGAGATATATCGAGGTATTTATTATTTTTGGAATACTACATTGATTCTAAGCTCCTTTATTTCATATAAGCTCTTTTCGCCTAAAACAATTACATAAAAAATATGCATTATAAACATGATCAAGGGAGCAAACTTTTGACACCAATTTAATACAATCTCATTGGTATTTGTGCTTTAAATAAATAAATTTGTAAATGCTTGTTTGAATTTTAATTGGTCTATCTTGCACCATATTTTGTAAATAAAAATACCCCTATGTGCATAATTGACTGAGCGATCATATCTGATTTTATTGATTTTTTTGAGATATATTCATTGGGTCAAAAATTCATTAATAGCACCTTTTCACTATTACTTGCATACTATATTTTTATTTTCTCATCATTTTGCATTTTCATCCATAAAAGGACCAAAAGTATTTCCGTGCATTCATTCATTTGATTTTCTTTATATTCATTTCCTTTTGAAAGAAATTGCAAAAAATGAAAAAAAATAGTTTGAAAAACCTAATCGATAAGTCGTCTGAAGTAAGGCTGAACCCACATTTTTGTCTCCTTAAGTTCGACCTTAGGACCTGCCCCAGTGAAATAAAAAATTGACCACTTACATTAATCTCAGACATTTTTGAGTGGTTTTTTATCACACGGCTTTTATCATCTATAACAGCAACAACATAGTTCAGTAAAATTAAAGAGTGGTAAGAGATGTGTTTTCACGTGTTCCTCCTTCGACGCTTGTCGTTTCGCTTGCCCAAGACGTGGCTTTTGCAGGGTGGTAAAAATGAATCCGGGGAGATGTGGGTCCTTCGGTTGTTCATGTAGAACAGTAAGATGATTAGATTTAAAACCAACGAATCGGTCTAGACATGCCACCTAATTCTATAATTTGAAACGCGAGCATGATATTTTTTTTTCAGTTGGATTTCAAATGCTTTGTTCATAAACTGGATTAGAAGTATCAACTATCTCGAACAAAGTTTAAGAATTTCTCTCGTTTCACATGGAAGAACAATTAACCGATCAAGAATCTCAACTTTGTTTCAGCATGCAATTCTCTGTTAGCCTCGTAGCTCTTAAAGTAATTGAATTCAGAAAAAAATAACAGATACAATAATAACAGAAAAGGAATAGGTGCATTTGGTTTAAATGAAATGAACGACGTAGGGCTCTAGAGGGCTCATGGCAGATGAGTAAGGGGCTGGAGGCGGTGGGGGGCTCAAGGTGCAGGGAGGGTCTGGATGGGGGGGGGGGTGGTGGAGGAGGTGGGGGCCGGTGGCAGATGGAGCCAACAGAGGAGGGGGTTGGAGGCGAGGTCTAAAGGCCTCGAACCGGAGGCAGTGGGGGCCGGTGGAGGAGGCCGTTGGAGGGCTCAAGACGAAGGAGGAGCTAAAGGCGTGGGGTAGAGGAGGTGGGTTTTGCGAGGAGGAGAAAGAGGAAAAGCAAAAAAAAAGGGTTTACAAAATTACATATTTACCATAGATATTGTTTCTGATTACCTTGTGTCCAAAAAACATTCGCTTGGGACAGAGCTGGACGCCAACCAACCCAAGGTGCACAAGTGATAAAACTGCAAGAAGTTAGGGAACCGGCAGAGGAGGGGGCCAGAGGAGTTGAGGATTAAAGGGCTCGAGCCGGAGGTGGTGGGGGGCGATGGATAAGGGTGTTGGAGTGCTCAAGGTAGAGGAGTTGGCCAAAGGAGGGGGCGGAGTAGGTGTGTTTAGAGAGGAGGAGAAAGAAGAAGAAACCAAAAAGGAAGGGGTTTACAAAATTGCATATTTACGCTAGATATTGTTTCTGAATCTCTGATGACCCTTGTGTCCAAAAAACATCTGCTTTTGGGACAGAGGACCAACCAACTCGAGGGGCACAAGTGATAAAACTGCAAGAAGCTAGGGACGCGGCAACCAACCGAGACACACAAGTGATAAAATTGTAAGAAGTTAGGGACACGACTGATATTCCAAAGAAGGTAGGGACATAACTGATATTGCAGAAGTTAAGAAGTCATAAATGTAAAAAATCCGAAAATTTATAAAGGATTTATTGAAAGAATTAAATATTGCGGTAGTAGTGCAGTACGCAGCGTGCCTACCAGCCAAAGGAACATGGTTCAAATCTTAAGGCGGGCACCTGGGCATGTTTCCCTCTATTGTTTCCAAAAAAAATATATGAATGTTGCCAACATCGATCTCTTAATTTGATTAGGAGTTATTGGCAAAGAGCCTAGTGCAGAAGGTCCATTGATTTCACATTAGAGCAAGTCCTTCTGCCATGATCTCTACCTTCGTTGTGAATGCAGAGGATGCATTATGACTTTGTTACCAATGCCATTTCTGCCATATACTTCACATCTATTTTTTGACTATGACATGTGATCCAATGCCATCAGAGTTCGATATGGACCATCCACCTGGATCCCACCACATTAATCTCTTATGTAGTGGCCTACCTATTTTATATAAAGGGGCCAGACGGGGTTTGTCCAAATAGCAAGCCATTATGGAATTAAGATTGGACTTGCTTCCACATCCTTCACCCTCTCTCCTCTCTTCCATTGAATCAAACCTCCTCACCCCTCTTTCCTTGATTTGCGAATCCAGTAACATACTCTTTAATCTGCTCTCATTCTCAAATTCTGTTTGCATCAGTATTCCTCGAACCTCAGGGTCTCTTAAACCTGTGGATGCAATGTAAACTTTCATGATTTTACCTCTCGATACTCGAGTTAATCGCCGATATTATATCTCTCATTTTACAATCTTTTAGACCTTTAGCAAGTGGTTTTTCTTCATCTTCCGGATTTTGCTTGATATGTTGAAATTTTAATTTTTAACAATACATTTTTATTGTTTTTAACAATAGGGTCTCAGTGGTAGTGTAGTGTGCCTACCACCCAAAAAACCAGGGTTCAAATCCCCCCTTGCGGTGGTTGTGTGTGGTTGTGTTAGGTAGTTAACAACCAGCTTTAAAATACTCGGATCTTATAACATGGATTTGAGCAAGAATCCATGTATCGACCCTACTTAAAGTGGGAGAGCACTTCTCCATTTTAATAGGGTCTCGGTGGTATAAAATATTGTGCTTGGACAGATTTACGAGCTTTATGATGAAGTTAAACACATGCTTGACTTTTTTCATGTTCCAACGCCTGTGATTACTGTCTGTTTATTGGACAATATTTAAAATATTCCACTTCTATACACCCGAGAGGCATGGTGATGATGTAATAATAAAAGCGAAATATTGTACTATCACCTGCTTGCTTTGCAAGAAATTGATTAGATCCTATCAAAGGAGCATACTATAAATTGAACGGGATCTAAAATGACAGTTTTGAGAGTAAAGAGGAATTGAACAGGACCCTCATCATTATTGTTTTATATGATTGAAGTAGATTCAACAGGTTGGGTTAAGATGGACTTTGGTATCTCATAATTAATACATGTTTGAGCGTCAAAAAAAATAATTAATACATGTTTGAGACTCAATTTCCAGACTTGACTGTTTGCCAGACTGATATCGAGATTGAACCCATCTTTAAACCCATTAAGCCGATATCTGTCATCTAGCCATTGATTCATTAATACTACATAGCCCAAGGATCAATGATGGGAGATTGCAAGTTTGGCTGTGATTTGCTTTAGTTTATTGAGATGTTCTATTCATATTTATTTTTTGTCTTATTGACGTTTCCCCCTCCCTTCTCTCCATGCTCCTCCGCCGCAGTGTTCTGCTTTGTTTAGCTTATTTCAATTTTTTAATAACAGATGTAGTTTCACCAAAGTAACTGAATCCATGATGTCATTTTTTGGTATGAGCTATATATATGTATGTATTTATATATATCTTCTTGGGTTGTAGAATGTTTGTTCTAAAGAATATCTTTTCAAGGATGGCACTGAAAATATGACCTTGTTTTGCTTTGATTTTCTCGTCAGTGATTCTTGAGCTCCACGAATTTTGTATCCGGGGAACATATTTTTCTTGTATGTTGAGTGTGGGCTTATAATACCTAGAAGAAGTTATAAAATTCTTATCCATTCGAAATTCTTCTAAAATTTTCTTGTTGGGCAGATGTCAAATTCTTTGAATATATATATATATATATATTTCTCTTTCATAATGTGAACCTCCGTGTGTGCATACATGCAATTTTGCTTATTTTATTATTTAGAAACAATTAAAAGATGGATACTTGTTCCCACTCCTATCAGCTTATTGACCTAGAGCAACCTGTCACATGCTCGGGATTTTAGTTTGTTTTGGATCTTTCGGTCATTTTGTAACTTCAGTTCGTATGTGAACTATCTAATGAAATTTATTATTTTTTTGCTAATGTTCTTTTTCAGAGAGTATCCTATGCCCTCCTCTAAGTATCCTTGATGAGAGTTTATTTATTTCGGAGACTTTGGATGGGATGGTGTCAGGTTGTTTGGATGAAAATATCTCAGAAGATGGTGCTGGCTGTTACTTCTCATCTGAGGAGCTTGTAACAGGATTATTTGAGGAAGAGGTCTCCATACCCTGTCAAGGTGTTGCTGATTTTTGTCAAGCACTACCCGGTACAACTGCTAGCTGTTTACCGAAAAAAGAATTCATCCCTCAGCAGTCTCTCCATTTCCTTTGTGACAGAGAAAATTACTCTGGTAATCATTTTGTGGCATCTGAAGCTGTCTCTTTGCATGTGGATGCCTCAGATGCCACTGGTTGCGGTATGATTTACTCGTGCAATACTTCTCATCCTTGTGACTCAGTGAATGTTGAAGGAAATTGCGAGTCTAATTCCAGTAATCCTGCTACCAGACGCAGAAATCCTAAACGTGCAGCTTCTCTGAAAAACATCGTCAGCATTGCTAAAACAGGTTTGAAAGTAGGGAAAAAACATGTTAAAACATCTAAAAAGGTGGTAGGTGGTTTGAGCAATGCTATTTGGGAGTCGTTAAAAAAATCAACTAAGAAAAGGAGCTTTCGTAACCATGTCCATTCTTCTGTCTGGGGTGCACTTGACAAGCTGTACAAGCTATTTGAGCAGGATGATGGGGGTTTGTTTCAAAATGCTCATGAAATCTCGTCCAAAAAATGTTCAAGGAAAGCTGCATCTTATAGTCGAGGGAAAAGGAGAGAATCCAAAAGCAAGAAGGTTGCCAAAAATTCAAGGCGAAAAGCTGCTAACACAACAAATTTGTTGTGTTCGGAGGATAGTAATTCCCACCTACGTGAACTAGTTGGTTCAGCAATGTTCAAAAGGAATGTTGCTGATAATTATGTGGCTATTAATACGGACCGCCTTGACATTGCCTGCCATCATTTTGCTTTTTTGGAAAGTTCTATTACATCTCCGGAAAGAGATATTCAGCACATAGACAAGGAGCCTGACAGCAGTGTGACAGAAGAGGTGTCTGATGAAAATAACTCTATTGACATGCCTGGGGTATCTTCCCAAGCAATTCCACATTCTCTAGAAGATAGCAGTGAAGATGGGATTCCTATATATCCTAGTACTTCACCGGAGTCAGATGTGATTCATCCAACATCTGATGCTGGGACTATAGCAAGTGACAGTGTCACTGCAACAGATCAAGAACCTCCTTTGGGTGTTGGATTTGTAAGCAAAAATGACAATGCCATGGAATCCGGTACCATTTCTTCTCTGATCTTTCAGCAGGCTACTGGTTTTAACATGGACAACATACTTAAGGAAGACAAGTCAGGTATGTCTTCTAAATCTGGAACTTATTCAGTGGGGGATATGCCAGATGGTTCTGCTAGCTTTGACAAGCCTGGTAAAGTCGCAACATGCAGTAACTTCGGATTACAAACAGAGGATGACTTGAATTCCTTAAAAAAGTATAATAGGAAAGTGGGCAAAAAACTTAACAAAAAAAATTCAAATCAAGAGCTTCAATTAGGGAAACTATCTGGTGAGACAGTTAACCTGTCAGGTTTTCCAGAAAGTTTTCAGTGCAAAAATGGTAAGCACAAATGTGTATTACCTTTTGCTGATGGCCGGATCAAAGATGCTGAAGTTGGTAAACACAACGGTAAAGCTCCCTCCTGTATTAAGAGTGCAGAAAGACGAAACCCTGACGGACGAAGTAAAAGAGACAAAGGGTTCACTAGCAAGCATAAAGACAAAAAGAAGGTTGTAAAAGAGATGAGTGCTTGTATTGCTTTTTCGGGAAAGGAAGTTGAGCTTGCTTTGACAGACTGTTTGGGTATGCATAATGCATGTTCCCTGAATGCTGTAGAAGAATCTAGTAAGTTCATTTTGTCATTGTTGCTGTTTTTTTTATGAAGTTCTTACACAGAAAAGAGTGTTTTTTTTCATATAGACTATCATGGGATGCAAAATGCGTGTGTACTAACCGCAACAACCGAATTAACAAGTAAGTATTAAGAGATCCCCATTCTATTCTTGCAAGCTGTTGATTGTTTTATCTAGCATTCTTGATTATATTAGATACACTAAAATTGAATTGCCTTTTTGATCACTTAGAAACAAGCGTAGACGGAGGCAATCTGCTTTGTTCTAACAGATCCAGTGCTGAAAACATTGTGGGGTCTGAAGCAGTTTACATTAATGATAAATCAGAGCCACACAATTTTGATGGGCAGAACTCAGAGACATTTTGCTCCCAAGAACGGGCTTGGGTTTGTTGTGATGATTGCTCTAAGTGGCGTTGCATATCGGAAAAGCTTGCTGACATTATAGACGACACAAAGTGTAGATGGTAACTGATTTACATGCTGCTAAAACTATTTCTCTGTTTTCCCCCAATATGCATGTTTCCATGCTATGTGTTTATTACTTTCTGATATAATGATTGCAAAGTTTATACAAAAACAAATATCATATTAATTTATTTTCATGTGGGTGAGAGTCAGGCCTTTCCTGAGTTCTTGCACAAAGCTTGATGTTGGTTCTGTAGGCTGCCGTTTTGTGTAGATATGGATGTATTATATCCATGATGGATTGTTAACTTAGCTTTTCCTGGGGTGGGGTATGTAATTTAATGGATATGTCAATGTAAATGGACGGTAGAAAATGGCTGCATTGGATATTTCATTTAGCACCTATTTAATTCTACAGGCTGCGTTTTGCATAGCTTTACTCTCTTCCAAACCAATCGAAGCTGAAATTGCCAAACTCTATGCCACATAATTTTGAATAATAACACAACGTGAGTTTTGTAAAATGTTGTGACAATTATTACATACTAACTTTATTTTTCTGATTTTGTAAGGACATGCAAGGACAATGACGACAAGATGTTTGCTGATTGCTCTATACCTCAAGAAAAGTCCAATTCTGAGATTAATGCAGAATTGGGAATACCTGATGAAGAGGCTGTTTATGATATGCAGCAAAACATCACTTTCCCGGATTCCTCGAATTTAGATGGTACACTCGCATTAATACTTTTTGCTATGTAATGCCTTTCGCGAACTCATGAAGTTTGTATGGTACATTCTATCTGGGTGTTTCATCGACTGGAATCTTTGTCTGAATCAGAATTCTCTGTTGTTGCTGCAGCTAACATGAGGGCTCCTTGGGTTAGTATCAGGAGCAACATGTTTTTGCATCGGAGTCGTAAAAAACAGACAATCGATGAGGTGAACCATGCTTCTTTCCTATGCATAATTTTAATAGAGCTTTTATGGCTTTTGAATTTAGCCACATATCCATGTTCATTATTTTTTGTTTGCGAACCGTACTTTAAGCACATGATTAGTTTAGACCCTATGACACCCATGCTAGCTGCTTACCTTAGTTTAGCTCCTAATTCTTTTCTCATACTCTTTTTGATTACTTCATTTGAAAGTTTCTTGTATCAGGTGGATACTCATCTGGATTTGTCACGTTATTTTTTTCTTTCTAGAAACGACTATCCATATCCTGACAAGTGGATTCTTTTGTGGATTTTCTATTCTTGCACAATTTTCCGCACTGTTTTTTCTTGTCTCTCCCCGATAACTGACCTCGTTCCCTCCACCCACATCTGTTTATATCCTCCCCTCTCTCAGATTAAATATCAATAATCCGTTTATTGTATTCATCTATCACGATATTCTGGACTTCAAAACTATTTTTTGTACAAATAGTGGTAACCGATGAACAACTAAAACTACATATTCATTTGTACATTAATATATATATATATATATATATATAAAATGAAAATGATTTACATATCAACTATGTATCACTGTCTTATAATTTTATCTGAGGTTAGATTTCAGAATGTCTAGAAAACTAAGAAAACCCACAGTTAGAGTTAAATGTGTGGTTTGAAAATTAAGGGGCTATGCAATTCTACTTATAGTTGATGATAAATATACTAAAAGCATTTAAATAATTATTCATTTGTGCTGTAAAAAATAAATAATCTTCAAGTTGAACTGGTTTTAAATATCCTTCAGCTTCAAATTTCAATACACATATTTCATTTATGTATTGAGAGTGTTCATTATTTTAACTTTTGTGTGTGAGCTTTTTTAACAGCTTATATTTTG
Organism: Ottelia alismoides; assembly: GCA_037367405.1. Lineage (NCBI taxonomy): Eukaryota > Viridiplantae > Streptophyta > Magnoliopsida > Alismatales > Hydrocharitaceae > Ottelia > Ottelia alismoides. Next base: position 258,712 of record JAZKJV010001538.1, on the reverse strand, counting down.
AACATGCTATTAAATTTTTTTTCTTAATACTTTATTATTACTTCAAGTTAATATAAATTTTACGCTGTCGCAAAGGTAAACAACATGCTGACCTAAGCAACCCAAATGTGAGATTTTTTTAGAGAAAGATGTGAGATTTATGCAGGCTGACTATGCATCCAACGAGAATAACAACCCTCGACTCATCTGTGGGCTAGTGAGTTTGATGCATATGCACATAATCACACATACGCTGTTGCAAAGCGCATGTTCATCTGCTAGTTTCCTACTAAGGGAATGCTATTGTGAAGTTGTGTGAGGTCCCTTCTATTGTTTACCCCAATCCAGTAGTTTCTTTAAACTATCTTATAAAAATATTACGATTTTATAGAGTTTTGTTATCTGCATAGATAACTTCTTCCTTACCAATGAATGGGTGTTCTCCAATTTGGACACTGGTACGTCATCTTCGTGGTTCATGTTCACATGCTTTATGTTGTTTTGAAATGCTTTAATAACAATTTTCTTTCGTCACGTGTTCACATGTTATATGTAATTATGAAAAATGTTTGAGTAATGGTTTTCTTTCACCATTGGCAACCGATATTTTTATCTACCAGTGTTTAGGAATGCGAGTATGTGCATATGCATCAAACTCACTGGCCCACAGATGAGTTGGGGGTTGTTATTCTCGTTGGATGCATAGTCAGTCTGCATAAATCTCACATCTTTCTCTAAAAAACTCACATTTGGGTTGCTTAGGTGAGCATATTGTTTACCTTTTATTTATTAGCCGGTGCATAAATTTCATGTTAGTAAATGTCTATTTTCTTGTTTTCGAGATCATGTTATACTTTGTACTCCCTTGCATTCGCATGCTTGCATTACAATGACTGGTATGAATGAATACTTCGTGTTGTCTTCCCGAGCTTTGCTTTCAACTCCTTGTATAAACTCCATATATGCTTTTAAGAACTCTTCCAAGCTCATTGTCATGCTGTCATCGTTGCTCCATGTTTTGTGCTTTTGAGTGTTCATGCACATTCTCCTTTTGTATTGTATAGATGGAGTAAAAGTGACATCCTCTTCATAATCATTTTTATTGAAGATGAATATTGTTCATGCATGTTGTGATTGCTTGAATCTTATTAGCATCTCCCATTTAATATTCCCCAAATATGTAGTTTGATGCCATGAGTTCTTTGTTTATATCAGCATTGTCTTTGTACCCACAAAGTAACACGTTGATAATGCAAAGCAGTAGTTTCCCTAGGCAGAAAAGCAAGGTTCATGAATGCAATATGCATGTGTTCGGACCGGCCACCGCATAGTGATTAAGCGGTATGCAAAGGCATATACGGTTATATATGATTTTCTAATTTTTAAATTTTAAAAAATAACTTTATTTAATGTTACCTTTTTTCTTCGGATCGACCGAGGCCGTGTGGTGGTCAGGATCCGTGTTCTGCGGATTTTGCAGAGATTATTGACTTTTTGGAGCTGAAAGTGTTGGAAGCTGCGGACACAAAATACACCTGGAGGAGTTCTGATTCTCGCGATCGCATTGATCGCTTCCTGGCCTCTGCTGAGCTCATGGAGTTGTTCTCTTTGTCATTTACTGCTAGTAGAACGAGAATGAGTTCAGATCACACTCCGATTCTATGGGATTCTGGTGAGCTTCCACCCCCGAGGGGCTTTTTTAGATACGAAAAGGCTTGGCTTCTGGAATAAGTCTATTCTTGATTCAGTCAATCGTCTCATTAGTTCGTCAGACTTGAAAATGTAGATGGACGACCAGATGATGGAGGGCATAGGATTGTGTCTATTTTTCTCTGACATTGGATCAAGGGGCCTCTCAAGTGCCTTATTACTCAACACATGTATATTTTTAATTTGTTGATCAATGTGTTCGTCAAGAGAATTCAAAGTCGTCTGCACTTGTTTTTCTGGGAGTACACCGGGGTGTCTCTTTTGAGTATCTAAGATACCTTCGACCCCCAGATTTGTATTACTATACGATGTGGGGCCATTTTTATGATGCTAGCTCAGCTCCTTGGTCCTAGAAGCGTTTGGTCCAAGTGGACACTTTGAAAATGTTGGGAGCGCTTGCCTTGGTGGAAGCTCATTTGAATTTGACTTTGTAATGATAGAGCTTTTTTTAACATTTCTTTCTTTTTTTTGGCTAGCTCTACTGCTTTTACCAAAAGTTGGCGTAAACTGATCAACAATTATTTATGTTTCATCATACCTTGGCACATAGGTAAATATCGAGAGAGAGCATATGAACTTGTTCACATATATGCTAGAGTTTTGCCGACACTCAAGTTTCTTGAAGCCTTCGTTAACTTTATCCTATCCTCGAGCATCATTAGATCATGTCTAAACTCAAATCTCTAGTCCTAGTTCCTCAAGTGATAACTCAACTCATCTTATCAATCATGCAATTGTGAATGTGTTTGTGCTGATCATATTCTTTAGAGGGTAGAGATGAAGAGTGCAATATAACAGTCAAATCTTTCCAACTAGGGAAGTGTGGATTATTAAGCTTAAATCCCTAATGACTAAGGATGGCTAACTCAGACTCCCAAGATCACAGAAATCAAGTGTCCTCAAAATCTTTAAGACTTGAGTGAATGTGAATGTGTCAGGAATACACTAACTCCTCAGTTAGTGATTTTTTGTGATTTTTATCTTTTTGCACATTTTTATGGATTTTAATTTTTCAATTTTTTAATTCCTTTGATAGACAATGACTGGTCCAGGCTCATATGAATAGCTGCGTCCACTCCCGGCCAGTATGGGTGTAAGCACTGACCGTTAGACGGGCCCGTGTTACTTGAGGACGGAGCCATGTATAACGTCCTCTAAACCACCCACTCTGCTAAGGGAGACCGAAGTTCCCTCACTGAGAGTAGCTACTCATTTTTAAGCCTAGTAGTCAGAGTCTTAATCAACGAAAAAGTTTTTAATTTTTCAGATTTTTACGGAGTTTTTTTTGAAAAAGGTTGATTTTACTTACAAAAAATTATTTTTTACAAGATTTTAAAAAGATTTTTACAAGAATTTTAAAAAATTTAGTTCACAAGTAAACTTAAACAAAGCCTAAAAAGATTTTTCATTTTTTTTAAAAACACGAGCTATGGCTAAAGTATATATACAATAATATACGGTATAATCCCCTATACTTTACTTTTGCTATGTCCTCATAGCACAAGTGACATGACGCCTTGGCTCGGTTAAATATAGGATGATATAACGGAACTGAGGGGGAGGGTCCCCTATACTTTTTGTGGTGATTTCTGACACATTTCTTTGAGGCAGTGGAATTGAATCAATGGAGCATCTTTTCTTTCTTTGTCAGTGTACGACACCTATCTGGGATGATTCCGACCTGAACTGGGTCTGTGTGAGGAGCCTTGGCTCTTTCTGGACTTCCTTTGTGGTGTCCAGGCAGCGCCCAAGGAAAGATCTGCTTCATCCTCTAGCCCTTTTGTGGGCTATCTGGCTAGCTAGGAATGCCCTTCTGTTCTCGGGTCAAAGGTTCTATCGGAAGAATTTCTGTATCCAGTCTAGTTGTCTTGTTGAGTCATGGCTTTTGTAATGGTTTAAGACCATATTTCTTTTTTAATTAATTAATTTTGATCTGGGACAAACACCATTGCGTTTCCTCTTTTTTTGACTTAAAAAATAACTTTATATATTTATTTATTAATGAATTTTCATTTCATTTAATTAAAGTGAAGTTAAAAAAATAAGCGTACTTCCATCCGTGATGATCTGAACAAGAGTAACAAAAAAACTCCAACATCTTACTCTGAGTACTTGAAATATGATTAATTCTTGTAGTATGAGATGAACTGGTATATGGTTGTTTACATGTCATTAAATTTTTTAAAGGGGATGCCGTTAATTTTCTAAAAATTTAACCACAAAAAAATATTTTAAAGAACAATCGTATGTAAATTAATTTTAGATACGTGAAGTAACGCTCATGGTATGGACTACAACCGCCAACAAAATATGTCGCAAACACTGCTTAACCTTTGACAATTGAATATTGTATTAAATAGTCACCGACCAATTGTCTAAAATATAACTAGTCATTGTATTTGAACTCCAAATATTTCTTTACTTGAGGGCAATATTTCGAATCGGTAACTAATTGTTGTATATGAACTCCGCAATTCACATCTTATCCACCCACATCAACAATTTAGAATGACATAATTTGAATAGTACTCCAAATGATTATATCTCTAAATACAGTAAGATTGCATATTTGGAACTGTTGAGAATAGGAATGGTTAAGATGTTTATTCCATAGAGCTAGGGTCTCTTATATAGAGAGAAAACCCTAGAGAGTACAAGGGTTACAGAACCCGAAGGGTCACGGGGGGTTATGGAACTCGAAGGGTCACAGAGGGTTACGGAACCCGAAGGGTCACAGGAGGATACGAAACCCGAAGGGTTACAAACATAAATGTAAATCTTATAACTCTAACATTCTCCCTCAAGCTGGAGCTGAGAAAGCTACAGCTTGTAACAAAAAGAAAAAGTATACACCACATCTTCACACGATGCATCATAAGAACATATGCCCGCTGCTGGTAGAAGACCTCGCTCGAGGACGGGTTTGCGGCTTTCAGGTCACCGGAACGTATCTCTGTCATGCCTGTAGAGTCGCTACGATATCAGGTCACCGGAACGTATCTCTGTCGTGCCTGCAGGTCACCGGAACATATCTCTGTCGTGCCTGGAGAATAATCGTTGTAGAAGAAGTCCATCGTGGAGTAGTAGTCGGGTTGTAAAAGAAGAAGTATACGCCTTGATGAAGAAGTCGATGCTCGGTGAAGACGAATGATCTGAGTAGGAGTCTGGAGTGTCGGTCTGTCAATCGTGGTAGGGCAGCAGACGTCCTGAAGAATCATCTATGACTCCTCCTTTCTCTGACACTTGATAGAATAAAGAGTATGGAACATCAAGTTGGGAGAAACAAGTCATGGTGAAGCAGGGGTTGTTGGAGGGGGGCTCCAAGATGTGCCGGCGACGCAGGAGGTACTGCTGGAGCCTCGGACGACGCTTTAGGTGCTGCTGGACGTGGCAGATGGTGCTGTTGGGGACTCAGACTGCCTTGCGCGGGAACATCGAATCTACGAGCAATGCAAGAGGTCCAGCCCTCTCTCCTTGTCGGCGGAGAGAGGGCTGGCGGCGACGGATTTAGGGTATTAGAGTTCGATCTAGGATCGTTGCTCTGATACCATGTTGAGAATAGGAATGGTTGAGATGTTTATTCCATAGAGCTAGGGTCTCTTATATAGAGAGAAAACCCTAGAGAGTACAAGGGTTACAGAACCCGAAGGGTCACGGGGGGTTATGGAACTCGAAGGGTCACAGAGGGTTACGGAACCCGAAGGGTCACGGGAGGATACGGGACCCGAAGGGTTACAAACATGAATGTAAATCTTATAACTCTAACAGGAACAATATTTAAAAATGTAGCACTAGAACTTTCGGGAATTTAAATAAAACTTTAGCTATAAAAAACTGTAGCACAACCATATGCAAACCGACACATAAGCAATACCATTATGCGGTTAGGGGTTGCAGCAGCTTTCAAACCTACACAGCTCGCATCTTGCAGGAAAGGGCTTTGGGCGGAGATGGTGCCCTTCAACAGAAGAGGCAATGGAGAGGAGAGGAGCACGACAAATCCACAGAGGTAGCCTCCAACAAAGGCTGCGAGAGGGGACAACCTCCAACAGAAGAAACCATGGGGAGGAGCATTGAGAATAGTGGAGATGATGGTGGGGAGGAAGCTCGATGAGGGCAGACATGACATTGAAAGCTGATGCTGGCTGAGGTGACGACAACGAATATAGGGTTTTGGGTGGAAACGATGTGTTTTATGGATAGAAAGATTGCTTTGGTGGGGGGTTGGGGGTAATAAATTCTTTTTATTTTTGGTAAGCTGCGGTTTCCGATCCGATTAAATAAAATGATGAACTTGTATATGCGGATTGCATAAGCACATGGAGCGCATATAACTCCGCTTCAGGAATGGGGTTTCCTTTGTGGCCAAATATGCATATGCGTTCGATGCGGTTGATTTCCTGCAGCCCTGTGCCCTTCCTGAAATTTGGATTCCGTAGTAGGAATGGATTCACCAAATGAGGAGGGTCATGTTAACAGCTGCAACACGTGAAAACTTATTGGGTTTCTTCTCATGTCCCTAGCGATCATTGGATGCCTTCGCAAAATCAACATTTTCTTCCTCAAATTCATCTCATTTCTTGAAAGCCACGGGAGAATGCACTGGGAAATTCATGATTAACGTTTATCACGGCCAGTTGTTTAAGGCGTTTGATGAATCTGTGTGCACAACCTCAGGAGACTTCCGAGGCACAAAATCGAACACTCGGTGTGCGTAAACCAATGAATGCTACCTTTTTAAACCAAGCAAATGCCCTGCAACCGATCACTCATGGGTGACTTGCTTGATGCTCTTAGTACATGGTTGCTTCCCCAACCCCCAGAGATCCTATTGAACAAAGCAATGGTGAGCTCCTCCTGTCGCATAATTTGTCGCAGCACCACAACCACACGTTGAATTCAAGGAGCTGCTCTGCCCAACACTGTCAGCAAGCCCACAGAAGTAGCTGCAATCTCCTTCCCAGCGAACATAACATCCGCCAGCAACATGCCACCAACGTCGTTCGATTGACTTGTGACCCGGAGAAGAAGATCCCTTTGACGAGGCCATATTGAAGCTCCATTGCGAGCCTCCTCCTCAAGCTGATCTTGCAGCAAAACCTCCCAGCATTTGATCGACTAAGAATAAGGAATCCCTAAAAGAGGGTCTTCACTTGTTCTTGATGAAACTCTGTAAAAAAGGCCCCATCAAAGCTCATGAAATAAGGATCCCAGAACTGGATCCTGACCTAAAGGCTATCTAGCATCCTTAAAGTTCCAATGGTTCAAGGGTGGAGGGGTCAACTACTAATGGACTCCTCTTGTAGATCAGTTGACTAGGGGTGGTGTTGGAAGGGGGTGGGGAAACTTCAAGGTTGGGGAATTGAAGTTGTTGTAGGTGCTTTTGAGAATGATATCATCTCTTCCATGTTCTTTGTGGTTGTCTTCAGGATGCCGTGAAGGTTGAGTCTCGGCTTCATGTGGCAAAAAGGATATTCTTCTGCAAGGGGGTTGAAGATGAGGGATGTGACATGCGCTTGCTAAAGTGGAAGAAATGTATACATGCTGAATGACAAGGCTGTCCTGTGGCTCAGGTTTTCGAGAGTTTTTAATCAGGCTCTTCTGACTAATGGGTGATGACGCTGCTGGGTAAGGTTGAAGATATATATTGTACGATCCTAGAAGATTGGTATGGCAGAATCTTGTCCTTGGGAGTGTATTCTTTTTACTGGTTGAACGCGGGTTTTGGGGGGGGGGGGATTCGAACTCTGCTCCTTTTTAAAGTGGGAGCCACTGCTTCTACCACCAGACCATTAGAGGGGTTCTTTGGGACTGTAATTACCAAGGAGGGCTTCTGTGTTCTTGAGGAGTTTTTGTCTGTGATATGTATAGTGTGGGGAGTTGATGTCATTCACTGATGGTTTTTTGTGCTCTCATGGGAGTGACAAGTGTGGTTGCGTAGTGTTTAGACTGCAGCGTGGTTACTGTTGTCACACCTCCCTTTTTGAATTCGAACCAGAGGGTGTATGAGTTTGCTTCATTACCATTATTGTTGGAGGGCGTGATATGAACTGGCGTGTGTTAGATGTCAAGTATGGGGGTAGGACAATTTTACAGCCAAGTGAACTTCAGGTAGTCGGTTGTTATGGAGAGCAAAGGTCCCAGTGAAAGTTGAGCTACATGCCTGACTGTTGAGGAGGAGGATGGTTATGGAGGTGTTTAGAAGTAGTCAGGGCATTTATTTGGACACGATTTGTCCAATTTGTGGAGGTGATGAGGAGGATCTGGATTACTTGCCTTTTCTGTGCCCAATGACATCCCTACTTTAGAGATTCATGAGAATATTGTGCATGGATGAGCTGCTTTTAATGTTCTTTGGAAGAGTTTCCATGGCAGGAAGGTTGTGAAGGGTATCGAGCTTAAAAAGGATGCTGGGACAGAAGTTGACAGTTGATGATTCTGTGGGCATTGTGTGTGATTATGTTGTGAAATTGAAATTGCTCATATCATCTTGTTATGTTTCTCATTGCTCTAATATATCAAAATCCCTTAGCTTGGTGTTTAAATCATCACAACTCGATCCATTCTCGCTCACTTGGAATTTCTTCCCAAACATCCTATTCCCTTCTCTCTCTCTCTCTCTCGTTCTCTCTCATGAAGAAGTCGACAGCGGCATACGTTGTTCCTAAACTAGTATTGATATGTGTGGAAAAGGTGCTACATATGTGTGATGTTGATGCCAGGGGCTGTTGTATAATGACATGTGATCTTTCATGGTTTTGATTGAACGAATTTACTAAAAAGCAAGGTCCTAAATGTCGGTTTCGGTCACCATTTCGGCGACCAACCGAAACGGAATTTCGACCGAAATTTCGGTCATTTTTTGTACTAGGGCCCTCATACTCCGGTCATTTCGGTCGAATTTCGATTTGGACTGGATATCGATATTCGACAGAAATTCGGTCACCGAATTTCGCTGAAATTTGAGGCCATGCTAAAAAGGCATCCTTTTTTTTTGACGCTAAAAAAAAGGCATCCTTTGGCTCTTCAGTGAGAAAACCCATTCACTCAGCCATATAGCATCGCAGGTTTCTCCATCCGTGTTGATGTTCTATGATAATAAAAGTAACATTTCTTCGCTAGCATCAACATTGTCATGATGGGACAAAACAAACACGTGGCATTGGACTTCCATTTTATTATTTATCCCTTTGCCTTTGGATGGGAGTAATACTGCACCTATCTTTTTTAGTTCTTTCCTCCCTCTAAAAATAGTTTTCCAAATGACTTTGCGTATTTTTGTAGCAACTGGCAAGTACTTTCTCCACATTAACTTTAGTATAATATGTTGACATTCTGTGCCTATTGAAATCTTGACATAGTCAGATTTAAATACCATCTGCTACTTTGTTTTTATATATCGACACCAATCTTAAGGGGCTGGTTAAGTACCATTGGTCACTTTGTACTAATATGACCAACTTTGTTGAAAACTTATGCTCCTTCAAATTTTATATGGAAAGTTTGCAAATCATTCACAGAAGTCAAATTTTCTGTTATCAAAGATATTATAACACCATCTTTGTTACAAATTTACAATCACTGCAGAGTTGCATTTTATAACGGACTTAATGAATTATGAGCTTCATAATAAAAAAAGTATATGCAGTTTGAATCAGGAATCTACCTAGTAGCATTTGCATAACATTCTTTGAACTTGGATCTTTAGGCAGCAAAGGGTTGATTGGTTTAGTTTAAAAGGAAAAAAATCTATTATTTGTATTTCACTAATAGTGTTATTCTTTTTTTGTTGAGCAGATCATGGTATGCCATTGTAAACCTCCTCTCAATGGCAGTATGGGTTGTAATGACGATTGTTTGAACCGTATGCTGAACATAGAATGTGTCCGGGGAACATGCCCATGTGGAGATCTTTGTTCAAATCAGCAGGTACTTGTACTACTACTTTGTTTATCTTGGTTAATAGATATCTTCTATATTTTTGCTAACTTCATTGCATCTTTCACCCAAATTCGTTGTCAGTTTCAAAAGCGTAAGTATGCCAAGATGAAGTGGTTTTGTTCTGGAAATAAAGGCTTTGGACTGAAATTGCAAGAGAAAGTCTCTGAAGGGCACTTTCTAATTGAATATGTTGGGGAGGTAAACTTTGTTATCCAAATCAAAATGAAATCTTTTTTTGGAAAATGTAACTTGATTTTATTAAAATAATTGCTTCCATCAGCCCTGAATATTTTCCTACCTTTTCTTAAAATAATAGTCCGTGGGATTTATTTGGTAAGCTGTTGAAAATGATGTAGTGTTATTCACTTATTACAAATGTTGACTTGCGGAGCATTAGAACAGTTAAAATCAACAGAATAATCATGATAAAACTTATGAGGGAATTTATGGTAATTGCTAGTCTTGTCTAGTTATTCTCATAATATTCAACAAAGAAAATGAAAGTTTGGGAGAGTTATGATGTGAATGAAACAAGCTGGCTTCCAGAAAAGCTGGCAAATATCAGAAGTATACTCGCACGTCGGTCATGTTGATCATTATCCTTTTTATGAACACGAAGGCTAGCATGTTAATAGAGCTATGAGGAAATGATGATTTTGAGAAATTTGAAAGTGCAAAGATATTTCCACAATGGCGAGGCCAACTCCAGAAAGTTAGGAGGGCAATTTAATTGTGAGGATTTTCCCCTCTGCTTGTATTTGAGTTTGTTGGGGTGATTGATTTTGGTCCAGTTGGTCCTCAATCAGCAGAATCTTAGGGGGTTTCTGTTGTGCTGTGAATAAATACATCACAGAGATGAATGTTGTCTTATATGATCATTATGATATTTGAGTACTCCGCTTGATATTGTTTTAGGAATAATCTCCCTTTTTTGGGCAGTGGCCTGTTGTTACAAGGCAACATGCACAATGCTCCTTGACTCTTGTAGGATTGCTCCTTGGTTCTTGTAGGAGAAAGGAGTATCTTTACATGTGTGAACCATGGATCAAGCCATTTTTTATCGATTGGGTATCAAGGAAAGTATGGAAGAGAGCTTTATGAACTTTTACCCATTTTTAATTGGATATGGGAGGCCTGCAATATATAATTCTTAATGGTTGCATTTATATGTTCATGGTCTCAACATATATTCACGAGCATTATGCACACAAGTAACTTTGATACAAGGGGTCGAACTCAGAGGCTTCACAAGGCATGCCTCTGGTTAGCTAGTTGGTTATGATGTGGTGAAAGGGGATGATGGCTTGGGGTGTCATGAGCTTAGATCCAATGAACTAGGCTCTGCTTAGCTCTGTTCATGAAAGCGGTCCGTGTGGCCGCATATGCGGCCGCATATGCCTAAGCGGCCTCCTCAGCGCACCGATTACCTGAAGCCCGCTTTATGCGCCATTTGCGCATATATGGTCCGCATATGCAGGCTGTGCGGGCGCATATACACTCTGTGTGCTCGCTTAAGGTCCAGTTGGGTGGTCGAATACGGATTTTAAGATCCGGATCTTATATTATTTTGATTCTATATATTAAATCAGATCATTTAATCTTTAATGATTTTAATATTTAGTTGTACTTTTTTGAGCTCTACATGAAAATCATTTTTCATAGACCTTCTGTTGGACCACATATATTCATAAATTGAGTTTAGTTGCAGTCACTTTTGTAGATATTTATTTATTTTTAAATAAAAAATAGAAAACCGCGTAGAACCGCATATACCCCGCATATGCCTCCGCATACCGCTTAATCGCTATTCAGTGACCTGTCCGAACGCATACGCATACCGCTTTCCTGAACCTTGCTGCTTAGTAAATGGGTTTCTAGGATTTGGGGCAGTGCTTCTGACATGCTTTGTTCTCTAGTGAGGAAGATATTTGGTGTTACTATGGGACTCTCTCGGCAATATGCGTTGGTGTAGTCACCCGCGAACTTTTGGAGGGGGTGTGCTTTTAGACATGTGCTTGGTGATGGTAGTGCTTTTCGATTCTAACAGGATGACTAGAATGGGAGAGGCTTGTTGTGCCCTCGGTTCCCCAACCTTTTTGCTTTGGCTGCAGATGAGTAGGTGGCGTGTGTGTGGGAGTGGTGGTGCTTGGACCCCCCACTTCTATTCAGAGCTTTTGGATCGATGTGTGATGGAACTCTTGGAGCTGTCCGAGTCTATCTCTTAGTTGCATGGTCCCTAGGTGGGACATGATCATTGGACATGGAATGATGGTTTGTTCACATTAAAGAAGGTTCATAAGGTGCTATATGCTTCAATGGATTTTGATCATGGTATCTTGCTGTCGACGCTTGCACATATATGGAGTTGAAAGATTTTGCGGTGGGTCAAGGTTTTCCTTGGGTTCTGTGGGCGAGGTAGGTTGATGGTGGGTGCTTGTAGGACCGACCTATTTCAGGGGACTAATGGCTCTTGCCTTCACCACGATAAGGGGTTTGCGGATATGGATCACCTTTTCTTTTCATGCCATTCCTCGAGGCGCATCTGGTTGGAAGCTGGTCTATCTGACATCGACAAGGGTGTGTTGACACTTTCAGGATTCCATCAGTTCGCTGGAGGTTGTCCTCATGACTGTCTGATTTCTAGCAGTGCCTATCCTTTAGAGGAAGTGGCTTGTGAGAAATGTTGTTTTCAGGTGGGTGCATGGATGCAAAAAATGGTCTAAATGACCGTTTAAACGCATGCGGCCCTCAACCACCGACTAATCTAAGTTGGCTCATATGCGGGAGGGTCGTTTAAACTACGTTAAATGACCGTTTAAAGTCGACTTAAAAAAATTAAAAAGAAATAAACAAACTCGATGAGTCCCAACCCTTCACTCCATTCGACCCCCACTCCCGACAACCGACCCCTCATGCACGAAAACCCTAGCCCTCGCCCCCTCTCCCCCCTTCCTGCAGCAACCCTTACATCGGTTGCAACCACCAATCAGGTTGAGCCTCCGCCGTTGTTATCGATCCTCCATGCGGTCACACGGCCCCTGTCGCCGCTGTATCTCCTCCGCGCTGCTATGGCTCCTTCGCGTGAAGTTTTTGTGCGCCAGCACGAGGTTGCCCTAGACTTGGGCAAAGCTCTGGTAACCACATTACTTATGTTATACTTCTTCTCCTTATTTCTTTCTATTTATCACTTTCTTTATGTTGTTTCCTTTTAATTGTCCATGTAATCAAACAAACATGTTGTTTTAGGGGTTTTTTGTTACCATCCGTTTGGAAACTACCAGCTTATTTTGGGACATTTCTTGTACTTGAAGTTCTATCCGTTCATGGCTCCTTTTCCCAATTTTAGCAATGTTTTTCTTATGAATATAGATTATGAAGTTATTTATCTATTCTGACGTGCGAATCAGGTATTGGGCATGGGGAATATTTAAGCTGGAAAGGCAGTTTACAAGTTTTTTTGCAACCATAAATGATCAGATTTTTTGTAACTTTATAATTTTCCATGTATCTGATTCCACGCCCTAATTGTTTGAGGTTTATCCATTCTAAACTAAGAACATGCAAGAGTTCGTTCAGTACTAACTCCAAACCCACCATATATATACATATTTCTTTTTACTTAGTTGTTTTACACCTGATTCTACTTTGGATATGAATGCATGTTATTTGTGGTTTCTTCAAAAGCATTGAGACTTGTCATTCATTGATGCCTTCATTGTTATAATGTTATTCATGCTGATATGTGATATGTAATATTGGTGAATAGGTGTGGTAATTGAGTAAGGGATGGGCACTCCATCTTTTGATCCTATGACAAGTAGTGGAACGAGGACGGATGCCATGTGTTTTATTCCATAAGGATCTACATATCCACGATGGAAGTTTGGTTATATACTTACAAAGGATGATCAGAATACAATTATTTGTAAACTTTGTAGCAAAACCATCAAATGTGGAATTTATTGACTATATCATCATTTGACTCATATTTGTGGACAAGTCTCTTCTTGTCCCAAGGTTGATGAATAGATTAAGAAAGAAATGAATGAATATTAGGTGGAATATTAAAGAGAAAGGCTAAAAAGATGAAGGAAATCGATGATGTGAGGAATGATGTTGATGTCATGGGAGGTGATGTACCAACAATGGGCTCAACAAAAGAGCCTCGCTTGTTTGAGTCAACGAATGAGACAGTTGCTCAACGGCAGATGACAAACAAGGATGCATTTTGTAAGGATCAAAGGGAAAAGGCCATCACATATGTATGTCGGTGGGCTTACAAAGCAAACATTCCATTCAGTGTATTTCAAATGAAAGACTACCTCAAAATATTTGAAGCAACCGGGCAATATGGTTAAGGACTCAAACCTCCCACTCGTTATGAGATGCCTATTCCACAATTCAATAAGGCAGTTAAGGATGCTAATGATGGCTTAGAACCACATAGAGATATGCCGATAAGTATGGGATATTCTTTCATGACTGTATCATGGACTGATATCCATGGTAGAAGTATTATGAACTTGTGTGTGAATTGTTCGTTTGGTACAAGTTTTTTAAGGTCTGTAGACTCTTCTGATGAGCCCCATACTGCTGAATACATTTTCAACTTGTTAGATGAATGCATCCAAGAGGTTGGAATTGAAAATATTGTCCAAGTTGTCACTGATATTGCATCTGCAAATATGGTTGCAGGGAGGATGATGGAGGCAAAATATCAAAAGAAAATTGGAGCTCATATGCTTCCCATTGTCTTGATTTGGTGTTAGAGGAGATGTGGAAAGAATCAAAGGTAAAAAGCGCAATCTATAAGATAAGGTCGCTTACGATCTTCATTTATAGCCACACAAAGACTTTAAGTATAATGCGTAAATTTCCACAAAAAAAGACATTGTTAGACCTGGGCAAACTAGATTTGCTACCACATTTCTGACATTGCAAAATGTTCTTGAAAAGAAAGAGAAGTTGATGCTCATGTTCTCTTTAGATGAGTGGAGAGATTGTAGATGGTCGAAGACTAAGAAAGGAGGGGCAACAACATCCATTGTCTTGAGTCCAACATTTTGGAATCAATTTAATCTTGCATTGAGGGTTTTTACTCCATTGGTTCATCTTATACGCGTTGTTGATTCTGATGTGAATCCTTCTATGGGATTTATGTATGGAGGATTAATAGAAGTAAAGAAAGAAATAATTGATTCCTTTAATAGAAATGAATTTTTCTGTAAGCATTTCATTGATGTCATCAATTTGAAGACAAAAGGATGGCTTGAATCTCCCCTCCATCTTGTAGCGTATTATCCGAACCCCTACTTCTATTACAAGGATCATGTTGAGAATGATGTTGTCAAAAAAAAGGTCTTCTTGAATGCATTGAGAAGTTATATCCAGATTTAGAGCTACAAGACATCATTACAAGAAAGGAGTTGGTGATTTACAAACATGGTCAAGGATCGTTTGGGAAGCCATTAGCAATCAAGCAAAGATCAATAAAAAATGATCATTTTGATCCAGGTGAATCCCTCTCAAGTTTTTCAATATGAGTTTACAGTTCATATTGATGACATCTAATTAATGTTGAGCATGAACATCCCATTGATGATCGTTACATGTAGGTGAAACCCCCAATTTGCAAGCAATGGCAACAAGAATTTTGAGTTTGACCTTGTCATCATCTGGATGCGAGAGAATCTGGAGCGCTTTTGGAGCGGTAATGGATTGTATATTTGTACATTAACATCCATTATACATTGACTTTTTAGTGTATAACATATATATGCGTGTATTTTAGGTTCATACACATAATAGAGCTAAATTGAATCCCAAGAGGGTGAATGATTTAGCATTTGTTAGATTCAATTCATTGATTAAGGATCGCGGTGAAAGTAAGAGGAGAGACCCACTTTCTTTAAAGGATCACCAATATGCAAGGGAATGGATTTCAAATGTAGATTGTGAAGAAGATGAAGTATTTCCCGGCACAAGATTTACATGGGATTCAGTTGCTGAGGCATGCGGAGCTGAAAACATACTTGTGCCAAGTAGGAGTGAACGTTTATATTTGAGAGCTTCAAGTTCAACTGGGCAAACTTTGCATGAGGAAGCTGGTAATGAGGGAATATTTGAGGATGAGGATGAGGATGGAGATGAAGAGCCAATGTTACTTGATGACGAGTCCGATGAAGAATGACATTGGTTTCATTATATTTTGGATGAATGAATGCCATGCCTTTTTGTGTTATCCATGACTTTTCTTCTAGTACCACGCTATGAATTGTAGCTTGTAATTATTTATGTTGTCTATTTTGACAGTTGATTATGGATTCTATTTGTTTATGCTATCCATTTTGACATTTGGATGAAAAAATCCTTGAATTTGACAATATTTAGTCTATATTGTGAATATGTGATTATATTTTTATAATTTATTTATACTTTTTTATTAATTATATATATGCTATTTTTTTATTAATTAAAAAAATGGAAAACTGCATAACCCGTTTAATTTCCGTTTAAACTCCCACATACCGTTCAATCAGTAATCACTGACCATACCGACTGAATACCACATACTACTTTTTGCAACCTTGGGTGTGTGAGGTTTGCGTAGAGAATGTGCCGTGTCATGTTAAAACTCTAGAAATCTTGGTTTTTGTAATATTTAACTTGTGAGTACCATTGTTGCAGAAGTGCTTATTCGGTATTCAGTCGGAGGGGTCATTGAATAGAGAATATTTAATATTCCGGAGAATATTTTGAATTATTCAGTTATTTTTTAATTATTTTTTTGAAAGAAAAAAGGGGCTGCACTTCTGTCCAATTTTTTTTAAATTATTTTAAATAAAAATAATGTCTAACGTATATAGTCTTGTATATTTATACATATATAGTTATCAAGCAATAATAGTACAAGATAAAAGTACCAATTTACAAGTTTTATATATATGGAGTTTTGAACATTTGTGGTGATACCGAGATAAATCAGAACCTTTTAAAATAAAAAAATGTAATAAGCAGTATGTTTCAATATACGGTCAAATACCCGAATATTCAGGCCGAATATTCGGGTTGGACCAAATATTAATCGGATAGCAATATTTTATTCGATCATTCCATTCCACCGAATAAGAATATTCGGCTGAATATTTGGTCTATTCCACCGAATATTGCAACAATGGTGAATACAAAGTTTTTTGGGTGCCCGCTTTATGACGTTGCACCCGTTTTTCTGTAAGAAAATGTCAATATTTGTATTTGAATATGCATTTAAAGTAGATATAAATATGGTAACACCTATACCCGATCCCGGTCGGACTGTTAGCATATCTATGTGAGTTACACCCACGTAACCTATGCTTGTCTAAGTAGGCATTGCTTTTAGCTCTGATTGGTTTATCTGTGTCTCTCCTTTGATGGATGATTCCTAGGATGATGGGGCTCCCGATCAGGGAACAATCGGTCTTGCCAACTACAATCGATCTTGCCAACTAGTGGGAGATGAAGATCCCTAATCTGATCGTCAAGATGAATAATACCAACGGCATGCTTTGTTCGACGAAGGTTATCAACAATGACAAAGAATATATATTGACGGAGTCCGAGTTCAAAGAGACGACAAAAAATATGCATCATGGAAAAATGGCACACCCTGACAAATATATGATTAACTAAGACCCTTATTCAGGATATTCCTCGGGACATGAGGCACATCACGACCTACAGGCAAGACCGGCGAGACCCCAGAAGGCGACCTTATTAAAGAGATTTTGCACAAGTCCGTTGCTAACTATACATGGGATTGGGATTATCTTGCCTCTACTCATTCTTAGATGAGGAACGGGATCATGATTTTGCAACTTCATCATGTCAAATAAGGACGGAGCAAAGTGGCAGGAGCTCTGCGGTTGTATTATTCATGTCAAAAGGCTATGTTTGAGAAAGTGCACAACTATTATACGTCATGCCCAGTGAGTTGTTGAGCGCTTACATGGCGATGCTCATGGTTGTAGTTTTCCTTTCTGACCTGGATTTGCCGATTCGGTTTATTGTTTTGTATAGAACCTTTTACTTACTAGTTCTAGATTCCTCATATCGAGGAGGCCTATAATTGTCTTATTCAAATGATTGTGCCTAGTGCTCGGATTCTTCGACGGATACAACAACCGCTGCTATTGTTGGTGCACATGTATGATGTTCCTTCAGTTAGGAGAGGAAGGTGCTGAATTTGTGTTGATGGTTGTGATGGCACGAGATTCAGTGTATTTATTGTCAGAGGACTGGTTATATAGAGTATACCTGTTGTCGGAAGAATGATCGTCTTATTTATTTTCATCATGTTATTGATTATCCTGGTCATGTGAGCCAGATTTTGTTCTGGAGTTGAGACAAATGATTGGCACTGGCTATCTGCTCAGACTCTAGGAGTAGATGTTACTATTGTTTCTGTCAGCTCATCAAGGATTGACTTCTGCTTATTTAGTCTAAGGGTATGTTAATGGTACAGGCTGGTTTATTGACTTTGGTACACTATGACAACTTTATGTCGATAACGGATTGTTTAAGGTCTTTTGTTTGGTGTTTGCTGGAAGATCTATTCTTTTTTGTTTATGGTAGATTCCCCCCCATGACTGGTTAGGGGGAGGTTCATCTTTTGCCTGTTGTGCCTATACTGGGATTTCTTCGTGGTCTAGATTTTCCCTTAGTCTTTTATCTTTTATGTTGATTATTAACAATTGATGCAACTGTGGTGCCATTTTGCCCATTATTTTGTGTTTTAGGAGTGAGAACCTCGAACAATCTAGTCTTTATAAGATTGTACATACTTCTTTTTTTGCCTCTCCACTTCCTCTAGAACCTGTCTGTATTTTATTGGAATGTCCGCTTTTGTCACCTCCTACCTAGAACAATTTCCTAACAGTCCCAAACGTCTAGCTGTTAGTGCAACTTTTGTGCTTTAGGAAAATGTTATCAATGCTTCCTCCTTCCATAACAGGTTTGGTTGGAGTAGCTCTTTTGTTTTTGAGTTTTTGTATTTCAACATGGATCGAACAATCGATCGAGCAAGCATGGAACAACCATGCACACGATTTATGAGGTTCACCCTTAACCGAGATACTCTTCAACGTTGACAACGAACCTCTCGAGTATGATGGTACAACAATAGTACATAGAATGAAGAATAAACCTAACCTAAGGTGTTTACACCACTGTACTGACATACACTCATAAACTAAAGATCTATAAATTTGGATATAAACAAGACTCATATAATAAATTTTATTTGGAAAGGGTTGCCCCTGAAGTCAATAGGGAGTTGTACTTGATTCCCCAAGCCTCAATATCTCAAGTTCGCTGACTGTGTAACGAGATCCTCGTTTACTGATGACATGCTTCACTTGTCAGCTAAAGGAGGTTCTATAATGGGCTTTGCAATGTATCTTGTTAACAAAATGGGTTAGGATTGAAGGCTTCTCACCATTTACATATAAAAGCAACATGGAAACCTAGTTATTAGATCTAATGTAGAGTTAAAATAGTTTTGACTCAATACATTTGAGGTTATATATGCCATATTTGTTCGAATGAATTTTCCTTTAGAGGTCGTTATCTTACTGTAAATGAGATGTGAAAATCAAGCAGCATTGTTCATCGCAAATAATCAAACATTCCACGTGAAAACCTTACGTGTAAGGTTGGCTACCGAATTTATGCTATACGGTATGTGTCTACCTCTCATGCCTTCTCTACTGTTCCGATAGTTGACATTTTCACAAGACATTGTGCAAAGTAGCTTTTGAGAGGCAATTTCAAGTTGAGCATGATGGATCTCTTTATTTCAACTTGAGGGTAGTGTTGAGAATTAGTGTAGCTAAGGACTGTATCCGTTGTTTTTTCCATTCTATTGGTTCTCTATGTAATTATTCTAGTGATTTTAATATATAAGAGGCCAATTATGTGTTGTTTCAATTCACAATATTGATTCGTATTTTCTACACTTTACAATTGGAGATGAAGTTTTTACGTGGTTGCGGGGAATATATCATTTGGTTGACATGCGTAAAATATCGCGTCCTTCATTGCATCCAGTGGATTTCTATTACCAATTTAGCATCATGGTGTATTGAGTTTGAGCAAAATATAGCTCCATGGTCTCTCGACATACTTGTTATGCTCGTACAGACTGCTTTTGTTCCTGGTCATCATTTGTTAGATGGGTTAGTTATTTCTTCGGAAATTGTCGTGGATTGAAAAGTTGAGGGAATGCAGGTATTCGTTGGAGGATCAACTTTGTGAAGGCATATGACTGTGTGAATTGGATCTTTATCTGGTCTTTCTTGGTACGAAGGGGATTCCTTGATGTCTGGGTAGATTGGATGAATATATGTATTACAACGTCATCATGTTTTGTACTGGTTAATGGGTGCCTAGAGGGGAGTTTCTTTTCAACCGTCGAGAGGTGTGAAGTAAGGGTGCCCTTTGGCTTCCCTGTTGTTTGTTCTAGCTGCGAATGCTTTGGTAGTTATTGCTAGGTTGGCGAAAAAGGAGTATTCTTTCGAGGATATTCCAAGGGTGACTTCTCAATCCCAATCCTTCAATTTGTTGGGTTGGCAAATTGCGGTGTGATGAGGGTAGTGTGGACATTTTTATGGAGTTGGTTGGCCATGAGGTTAATGGAGGTAAAATATGCGCTTGCCCCTTTTAATCAATCACCTAAGTGACATCGATCGGTGAGGGCATTTTGGGTACTGCGCAGAGGAGTTTACCTATCAACTATTAGAGTGGTAGACTTAGGCAGAGAGTTTGGATGCTTGTGGTAGGGAAGTTGGATGGAAGTTGGCAGGGTGGAAGGCGTCGTGCCTGTTGATGGGGGGGACGATGGTTACGGTGAAGGCCATTTTATCTGCATTCTCAATTTTCTTTCTCTACAAGTGTGATACCGATTGGATTTTGCAAGCTATTGGAGGCGTTGATGAGGCGAATTTTTTAGCCGTCAACTCTTGAAGAGAGGGGAATTGCGTTGGTTGATTGGGAGACAATGACAATGCCAATCAAGGGGGGGATTAGGATTTAGGAGTGCTTCATATTGATGACATGAATAAGGCCTTACTATCGAAATGGGTGATGAGGATTTGAGAGACAGAACTGACTTGCCCTCGTGGTTGATGAGATCCATTTACTCAGTAACGTCCATCTTGTGTGCTCATGTAAACATTGTAACTTCGTCGACCACCTTTTGGAGAGGTATTTGCGCTGTTTTGTCAGATATAACTACCTTGATGCACCCTATTCTTGGGGATGGAAGGTGGTTTAGATTCTGGAGGGACGACTGGATGGAGGAAGGAGCTCTTTGGCCACGAGAGGGAGGCATGTGTAGCCGATGTGTAGTCCAAGGGTTCTTGGTCACCTACTTTCGTGAAAGATTTGTCAGACCATAGGATAGACGAGTTCCTTTGCCTTTCGAGCATGTTAGCGACGATGGAGGAGCCATCAGGTGGTAGAGAATCTAGAGATTCATGGTGCTGGAGTGATGTGGCTTTTACTATTAAAAATGCTTACAAAGTTACTTCTGGACCAGTTGCATCTGTTTATGAGGTCATCTCTCAGGATTGTGCTAGAATATGTAGATGGAAAGTTCCTATGAGGGTAAAGATTTTCTTATGGCTGATGAGGTGTGAGTGAATTATGACCGGTGTTAGGCGTGCCACATTATTCTCCGTGTATGATGAGTGCAAAAGATGTGGTTAAGCGGAGGGCACTGCGCACCTTTTCTTTAAATGGCCTAAATCCAGGGAGACATGGGATAGTGCAGAACTGTCAGGCGTACGTTGGTATTGTGTGAAGTTTTTTTGGAGATCCATTTGCTTAGATTGGGCATGCTCATTTGAAGGGAAGGTCAGAGTATGTGCACATATATGAGCCATCTAGTTGGCTAGAAACAATGTTATTTTCAAGTGGAGATTTTACTCGTAGAGTGTAGTTGAACATGCTAAATCTCTTTGTGTAAACCGGCGGTTGTACTTTTTGTTTATTCTTAATATATTTTTTGATGGGTCTTTAAATGAGCTCCATCCCATCATTTCTTAAAAAAAGTAACATATTGTGGTCCATATGAAGAAAAACATGGTCTTTGGTCGGTACCTGCAGAATCCTTTGTTAATACAATGAACTAGTTATGAAACTATCTGCTTCCATTTTCTGTCCTTAGGTAATTAGTTATTTCAATAAACTTGTGGCATCCATCATATTGGCCAGAAGATTCAACCACATGTTTGGTGGAGCCACATTTTGTATCTATGCGAATTTCACTAATTAAGGATGTGTGAGCCCTCCATATTTGAGAACATGGTCGTATTTGCACATTTTTTCTCGGTGTCAAAGTTACACCATGTAACATGTTGCTTCCGTGGGTATGGGTATTGGGTCCTCATTCTTCTGAGTTAAGGTCTTTTTCGTGTTTTCATGGGTTTAGTCGCTTTAATAGTTTCACTTTCTTTGGTAATGATGGGATCTACAGATATTATCTTTATTTTTAGCCTTAATAATAATTACTTAAAGATATGCAAATACTTTGAACTCTTAATTACATTTTTGAGTAGTACTTTGTAATAAAAGACATCCGTCATTTTTTAATTGTTATTAGGCACAATTATGTTGTCATTTTGTCTTTTTGACTTCATTTTCTTATATTTGTTATTTGTCAGGGTTTCCCCTTCATTTTCTTATATTTACATGTGCATTTTTTATTAGGTGCTGGACATGGCTACTTATGAAGCTCGACAAAGAGAATATGCTTATAGAGGGCAAGAGCATTTCTACTTCATGACATTGAATAGCCATGAGGTATACATGAGAATTCTGCTGTTTTGAGAACTTGAATGAATTAACAAAGTTTTAGTCTTTCGTATAGCTTTTTCCCATTGTTTTCAGTTTGGTGGAAGCCTACATTCTTAGGGCTTCTCTGATGGTATTGAGATCTTATTACCTACTTTGTTCAGCCATTCCAATATGTATTGCCCATTCTTTCCAAGCTTCTATTGGAGTTTCACTGATTTATGATAGCGACAACTTCCATCACCAAGGATTTCCTGTAAACCATTTGATAATTGTTATTAGTTGATAGAGTTAGTGATATTAGACTTCTCGTCAGGGAACTGTGTATTTAAATATTGGGTTATCCAGCAAAGTTATAGTATATCTCTCATACCGCAATTATATTGAAATTGCTATCCTGACACAATGAGGTCAATATCAGGTCATAGATGCATGCAATAAAGGAAATTTGGGCAGATTTATCAATCACAGCTGCGAACCCAACTGCCGTACTGAAAAGGTAATGGTGTTTCATGATTTTCAGAAGTTAATCCGTTATCACAAGCTGTCCTGAGGATGTTACTAGAATGGAGTTCCTCTTTTGATGAGCTTGGTTGCGCTTTTCAGGGAAAAAAATTATAAGGCGTTGGTTTGAAATTTCGGCACTTCATTTGTCATATAATGTAGATATATATGTTATGTCATGTTATTTTGTACTGTCTTTTCTTTCGGACTCTTGATGTAATTTACCCGTAGGCTACTCTCCTATATAAGAGAGCCTAGGGCTTACGGAATAAACAAGTTTCTTATTTTTCCCAACATGGTATTAGAGCGACGGTCCTAGACCGGAGTTCTCGAACCAAACCCTAACCCTAGCCCCCATCTTCGAGCCCTCTGTGCGCGTGCCGCCATCTCCCAGTCATGCGCTCGCGGCCTCGATAGGTCCCGCGTTCGGTCCCTCCTCCGTTCGCCCCCAGCGCTGCGCTCGGCCCCGCATCGCCTCCAGCGCCACGCTCGGCCTCACGCCGCCCGGTCCAAGCTCTCGTTCCGCACGCATGCGGCTCCAGCCTTGATCCCGTGCACGTGCGGTCCTAGCCCTGGTTCCGCGCGCGTGCGGCTCCAACCTTTTTCCCGTGCGCGTGTGGCTCCAGCCCTAGTTCCGTGTGCGAGTAGTCCCACATCCTAGGGTTCGCCTAACCCTAGGGTACTTTCGTGATAGAGGAGACTCTCGCTCGCGTTTCCGAGATAATGGGTTTGGTTGCTTGAGTCTACACATGCAACTAAACTCGTGAATGTCCATGTAGACGATCATATCTTCAGCCTACTATCCTAGTCTTCTATTATGATCATGTCAGATAGCAAGGCGGATATCCCATCTACAGGCACCTTCAAAGGTCTAACGCCCATTGTGAAGATGGATGGGTCAAATTACGAACTGTGGGCAATGCTGTTCACGAGTATGATGAAGTCGACCGGTAAGAAACACATTCTTACTGAGGAAGAGCCTGCTGAGAAGACTGGAGTCAACGCCTCATGTGAGGCAGATGATGCATATGCCAAGGTTTGGCTATCAAGAACTCTGGTAATCGAGATTGCCAGTGATATTCTCCATCAACCCATTGCAAAAGCTCTGTGGGATATTCTGACTGCTACATACTCACATGCAAAGAATGAGACGAAGATTCTGCAACTACAACATGACATCTTCAATCAAACAGAATGGCCGGCCTTTGCACTCATTATACACGTCTTTACGTGGAATGTTCGAGAAGCTCTACAGCTTCATGCCTCTCACAACCACTCCTGAGCAGCAGAAGACGTACCAGAATGCAACTATGGTTGGTGTATTCCTTGCTGCCCTTGATCCAGAGTACGAGGCGGCACATTCTCAGATCTTGGCAGATTCCACTATTCTTCCGATGGAGGAAGCATTTCACAGACTGAGTCGCATTACTGTTCCTTCATCTACTGCCAATCAAACTGCTTCTGGTATGGCAGCTTCTCGAGGTCGTGGGGCCATCATCAGTTTCGTGGTCGTGGACCACGAGGCAGGGGAGGTTGTGTTCGGCCATCATGCACCTTCTGCCACCGTTCTGGACATACAGAGGACATATGCTATTCCAAAGCATGGATTTCCTGCTTCTGCACATGTAGCTAAGCAGATTGAACCTCCATCTGCTTCATCTTTGGACCAGCGCTTTGACGACCTTGTAGCTCGTCTGAGGGGCATTATTCCTCCATCCGGTCCCGTTGCACCAGCACCTGCCTCCGAGAATTATTCCAACGTTGCAGCCTCTGCCTCGACCAGTCCCTTTAGGTAGCACTTACGCATTGACTACTAGTAGTGGATCTGATACTTTAGAGTGGATTATGGATTCTGGTGCCACACATCATCTGTGTGGTGAGCAAGGTCTACTTACAGCCTACTGGCAGATTCTTCCAGGTCGAACTGTGGTTATTGCTAATGGGACGCACTCCCCGATTACTGGTCAGGGGGAGATTAGCCTGACATCCTCTATGCACCTCAAGAACGTGCTGCATGCACCTGACTTTTCTATGAATCTGTTGGCCATTAGCCAGCTTACAAAGGATTTACATTGTCGAGCCATTTTTGATCCATCTTCTCTTATTTTTCAGGACATCCTTACGGGCAACGTGATTGGGCGTGGCTATGAGCAGGGCGGCTTATATCGTCTCAGTCGAACCCCATATGCCGGAGTCTCCTCTCTTCCTGCTGGATCTGTCTCTCCCTTCTTGTGGCACTTGCGCTTTGGCCATCTATCGCTTCAGAAATTATGTCATGTGTTACCCCAGGTTTCACCTCACACACCCATCCAATGTGAGGCTTGTCAGTTGGGAAAGCATCATCGGTCTACCTTTCCCAGTCGTCAGAGTCGGAGCAGTATCTCCAAGTTTGAGTTGTTTCATGTCGACATCTGGGGTCCGAGTCGTGTTCCTGATCATCAGGGACACATGTTTTATATGGTTATTGCGGATGATTTTTCTCGTGTGTCCTGGGTTTTTTTGTTAAAAGAATAAATTTGAAGTTGGAAATGTTATCATAAATTTAATCAATGAAGTTCGTAATATTTTTTCTTCATCTGTTAAGATTGTGAGAGGTGATAATGCCTTGGAATTTTGTACTCAGAATCTATCCAACTATTTTTCAACACAAGGGATTATCTACTAAACATCCTGTACCTATACTTCCCAACAAAATGGAGTTGCAGAAAGGAAACATCGTCATTTACTTGATGTCACCAGGTCGCTCCTCATACAGAGTCATGCTCCTCACTCTTTCTGGGGTGATGCTGTACTCATGGCATGTTATCTCATTAATCGTATGCCATCGTCTGTCTTAGGTGAGAAGATTCATTTCTCTCTTGTTTTTCCTGAAAAAGAATTGTTCACCCTCACTCCACGTGTGTTTGGCTCGGTGGCCTTTATTCACCAGTTGTCTCCATGTATTGACAAGCTCTCTTCTAGGGCTGTCAAGTGTGTTTTTGTCGGGTATTTCAGAACACAAAAGGGGTACATATGTTATGATCAATTACGCATGAAATATTTGGTTAGTGGTGATGTTACCTTTTTCGAGTCTGTTATGTACTTCTCTTCTACAGGTGACCAGTTGGTATCCTCAGGCACTGATGAAGCCATATACATGACACCACCATCACCACCTCCACTACCTACATCTCCTACACCTCCTGCTATAGTTCTTGTTCCCCTATTGCCACTCCACTATACCCGTCGGCCTGCTTCTGCTTATGGTCAACGCTCATCATCTAGCTCATCTGAGGTATGTGCTAAGAATATAATCAATATTGATGGATCTAACGAGTTACCTGAGCAGGATGTGTTATAGAGGCCAGATGAGGATGCATGCGATTTGGATCTACTTATTGCACTCCGGAAACAGAAGCGCAGCTGCGCGTCATATCCTATAGCATCCACCGTCTCTTTTGATTGTTTATCTGGGGACTTCAGGAGCTTTGTTATTGCACTATCAACGGCGGATATTCCACGGAATTACCAAGATGCATTGAAGGACAGTAGATGGCGTCTAGCCATGGAAGAAGAGATGGCTGCTCTTCAGTCGAGAGGTACCTGGAGCCTTGTCCCTGCACATACATATGTGTCTACAGTGAGCTGCAAGTGGGTCTTCACAATTAAACAGAATGCAGATAGCAGTATTGACATATACAAGGCATGTCTGGTTGCTCGTGGATTTACATAGACATATGGGGTGGATTATCTTGATACATTCTCGCCGGTTGCTCGCCATTCCACCCTACGGATCCTTCTTTCTGTTGCGATTATTCATGATTGGCCACTATTCCAATTAGATGTGAAGAATGCCTTTTTATATGGTGACTTGCAGGAGGAAGTATACATGCAACAACCAATTGGTTTTGCTGTTGAGGGGGAGTGTTCAAAGGTGTGTAGACTTCATAAGGCCATCTATGGCCTTAAACAGAGCCTCAGAGCTTGGTCCAGAAGCTCTCAGACTTGTTTGAAAAACAAGGGTACAAACGGTCCAATGCAGACCATTCCCTGTTCACACAGAAGACATCTAGAGATATCGTTGCAATTATGATGTATGTAGATGATATCTTGATTACAAGTGATGATGGACAAGGAATTCAGAAGGCAAAAGAAATGTTGGGTCGTGAATTTGTCACCAAGGATCTTGGAGTCCTTAGATATTTTCTGGGACTGGAGTTCGCCAGAAATCCTCATGGATTGGTAATGATCCAGAGGAAATATGTCACTGACCTGTTGAGTGAAACAGGAATGCTTGGTTGCCGACCTGCCACTACACCCATGAATCCGAGTATGAAATTGTATGACGACGACGCTGATGAGGTGGATAGGAGAAGATACAGAGAATTGGTGGGGAAGCTTCTCTATGTTACTATTACCAGACCCGATATCTCTTTCGCTGTTAGTCGGGTGAGCCAATTCATGGAGCAACCACGTCAGGTACATATGGATGCTATACATATGATACTCAGATATCTTAAGTCATCTCCAGGTGCATGTCTGCTGTTCAAGAAAGACAAGGAGATTACTATTTCAGCATGTGCAGATGCGGACTACGCAGGATGCCCCAAGGATAGGAAGTCCACCACTGGACTTGCTTTATATGTTGGAAACTCTTTGGTCTCATGGAGAAGCAAGAAGCAGATGGTTGTAGCCAGATCCAGTGCTGAGTCTGAATATAGGGCTATGGCCCAGGTCAGTACATAAATGATGTGGGTGAAAGCTGTTCTTACAGATCTATATATAGAAGTCCCACTTCCTATAGCTATGGAATGTGGCAATCAAGCTGCTATATTTATTGCAAATAATCCAGCATTTCACGAACGAACCAATCACATTGAGGTTGATTGTCACTTCATACGAGATATGATTCAGAAGGGTTTCATTTCTACATCCCATGTTAGCTGAGGGGACCAAACTGCAGACATATTTACCAAGGCGTTACTTAGAGGGCCATTCCAGAAGTGTTCGTCCAAGCTGAGCATGATCGACATCTATGCTCCACCTTGAGGGGGGAGTGTAGAGATATATGTTATGTCATGTTATTTTGCACTGTTTCGTATTTCCTCTTTTCTTTTGGACTCTTGATGTAATTTACCCATAGGCTACTCTCCTATATAAGAGAGCCTAGGGCGTACGGAATAAACAAGTCTCTTATTTTTTTCCAACATATAAGAAATATATTCTTTCAAAATTCTTTTACATTACGATGTTCATGGTGCTGGAGTAGCCGTTTTGGCATATTATTTGTTTGCCAGGGTAGCAGCTAGAATACATTTTCTCTTTTGATGAGCGTGGTTGCACTTTTCAAGAAAAAATACAAGCTGTTGATTCGAAGTTTTCTGCACTTCATTTACATTCAAGAACTCCTTTCGTTCAAAAATTCTTTTGCATGATGTTCATGGTGCTGGAGTAGCGACATATTTTCTGATTTAGACAAGGATAAAATGATTGGTCTATCAAGGGTTTAACTTTCATGCAGCTCCTATTTTTATTTACTCTAGTAGGTTTGCTTAATGCATGAAATTTTCCTATTGCATCTTCGTTTTTTTCTTTGCTTGATTTTGGGTTCCGAGCAGTATTGTGCAGAGATTATGTTGTATTGACATATAATCACATGTGCCTGTAGATGACTTATTCGAATAATTATGAAAAAAATTTATAACATCATATGTAGTGCTTCAATTTCTCTTCGCATGCCTTCTGTTAGTTTCCTTGATTCAGCATGATATGTGCGTTGATTTGTAATCGTAATGTGAGATTTCCTGATACAGTGGATGGTTAAAGGAGAAGTATGCATCGGACTGTTTGCCTTGCGGGATATTAAGAAGGTATGCATTTTTGTAGCAATGTGTTTCCATATTATTCCGGTTTCCCGCAGAATTTCATAGATATGATACAGAGAATTTCCTCAGGAGTTTTACGCATAAACTATTGTAATGTGGATATTCTGGCAATGCATGCCATTCCTGACATATAAATGTTGTTTCCTCTTGGTACTCTGTCCATTTCAGTGCAATAGAATATAAATGTTGTTTCCTCTTGTTTCCTGACATATATATGTTGCAATAGACAATATGTACACCCCCATGCAACCTGGAAATGTTATACCACAAGCAACATGTTTTTGGGATGATCATCTAGGTTGAATGTTGAGGACCGTATCTAAATCTGTATTACGCGCGGGATGCTATATGCCTTTTTACATGCCTCAACCAAACCTTTGCAATATCTCATGCACACAAACACACCCACAATGAATGTAGTGCCCACACATTGTGCATTAGTTTTTCATTATAACACTTTCCACCCTTGGAGATCATCATGTTCCTTTCGTTCCAAATTATCCAAAGATCTGCACAGGGCTAGCTTCTATCTTGATACCTTCTGCACATGCGATCAATTCCTACCGACGCTCATAATTTGAAGTTTGCCCATGTTAGAGCATGTGTCATATGTAGAAATGGGTAATTGGATCCCTCCTGGGTCCAATTACCACATCCACAAGTTTAGTCCCACATCTAATGTGAGTGAGACTCCGTTCTATCTGTGGAGCTATATAAGAAGCCCTACACCCATTGTATCAGTTGAGAGAGAGAGAGAGAGAGCAATACAGAGTATCCGACCCTTGAGAAGCCTTCTCCCGTGGTTTCTTCTCGCTCCTCACGGAGTAGGATTCCATGTAAAATCCCGGTGTTCTTTCACTGTTCTTTATTCTTTATCTCTGATATGTTTTTGCATTGTCGTTTTCTACGTGGTATTAGAGTGGGTTCGATTCTCATGTATTTATTTTATGTTTGTGATTTGTTCGAGATTCAATTAACAGAGCATTTCGATTTTGGTGATTCTCCTTGAAGATTATTCTTATGATCTTGAAGAATTGTATTGAAGATTATTATTCTGCATTCATGATCAGTTTGAGATTCAGTTTTAGGGTTAGTTAAAACCCTAATTCTTCGACATCATTGGAAATGCAGTTATGCAGTTCAATTCGCAGTTTTCTTGCATATTTATTATTTTTTCATATTCAAAATCAGTTCTGAAAATTTTGCGCGGATCGATTCTAAACATGCTGTGTTGATGTTCTTCATGAAACCCTATATCTCCATGCCGTACTTGTTTTCTACATGATCTGTTCAACGTTCAGAAGATATTCAAGTTCTGTTTTTTCATATATGCACAAGACCCAGAGTTCTTTCAAGGATAAAAAAACTAGGGTTTCATGTAACCCTAATTCAACATTGCTTCATCTCCAGGTGCGTATGATTCTCTGTGCACGATCTTCACATTCACAACGTGATTTTGCAACACCTTCAACAAGATCATGCATGCAATGTTTCGACGACTTCTAGTAAACGGCTTCATGCGGTGATGTGATTAGACCCATATAAAGCCACAAGCATTTTATCTCCTCCAGGTAGCGCCACATGATGTGTTTCATATGAATCCCCAAGGTGGTGCCCTCCAGCTATGTCTTGCCAACCGCCAGTGCCACCTCTATTTCCATGTGCCAAGAAGCGCTAACCGGTCTTCTTCCCTTGCGCAGTCGGCACGAGGCCGATCACCTTGCAAAGCTACATGCAATACTCCAGATCGATCCTCATCCAGGCGCAGCTACATGTGTAGCCGACCTCCATCGCCAGCCCCTCGTGCGACTCCTCTCACACACAGCTCCTCCAAGCGACAGGTTTTCGGATCCTCCTCACGCTTGGTGGTACCAACGATGCCCTCTACTGATCAAAACATCTCGGCAGTGCATCCCTCATGCCTAGTAGCATCTTGGCAATGCATCTCTCGTCGATGATCTCCCCGGCAATCTCGCAAGTTCGAGCGTCTCCTCTCCATCATCCAGCTCGATAACGTAGATGAGATGGGTTCCCAATTGGGAGCCCAAGCAGTGAATGAGAAGACAGACGGTCGGATCCCTTTATTAAATTGGGCCTACTTCTACTTATATTATATTTTTAAAAAAGTGGGAGGCCAATTTTGCTTCCAGGCCCAACAATATGTTGTTGCAGAGGAAAAAGAAGAGGGATGCATGATTTATTTTGGCCCGATCGTGGACCACACGACAACAACAAAGCGTTTTCGCACAATTAAGTAGGGTCGGCTACATGGATTTTTTTGCCTCCATTCATACCCATTTTGGGTCATTCTCGAGCTTAAATCCAAATAACTAAGATTCCTTCGGATAGTCTCATTCCAACACTTCTTGGGCCTTCCTCGCACTCTTTTAATTGGCTCAACATCCCAAATCTCGCATCTTCTAACTGACGCATCAACCGACCTCCTTTGCAAATGGCCATACCATTGTAATCAGTCTTCTCTCATCTCATCCTTTATCGAAGGAATACTAACTTTCTTTCTGGTCGCATCATCACAAATTCGATCTTTTCATGTATGACCCCACATCCACCTTATCATTTTCATTTCCGCTACTGTCATTTTTTGCACATGTCTATGGTTTACAGGCCAACATTATGATCTATAGAGTATAGCATGTCTCACGGTTGCTTTGTAATACTTTCCTTTGACTTTCAAAGTGATTTTCTTATCACAAAGAACAATAGAGGCTCGTATCCACTTTAGCCAACCTGCATTTATTATAGGAATAACATCTCCATCAATTTCCTCATCCTGTTGCGAAATAGATCTCAAGTATCTAAAATAAACTTTTTTGAATGTTATCGTCTCCAATCTTCATCCCGAGTCCTTCACCGTTGTATCTATCAGATATGCACTCCATATATTCAGTCTTAGCCCTACTTATACAAATGCTTTAGTTTCCTCGGTATGTCTCTAAACCTCCAGCTTCCCATTTACTCCATCTCTTATCTCATCAGTCAATTCAATATCATCAACAAACATCATACACCAATGTATCTCATCCTCAATGTGACTAGTTAACTCGTTCGTAATCAAAGTAAAAAGGAACGGACTCAAAGCTGAACTTTGATGCAGACCGACGCCGATGTCTCTGACAAATAAATAGATAAACTATGAACCAATAACATAACATCAAACTCTTCAACACTCCCCTTCAAGCGGGAGGATAGATGTCTATCAGGCTCAGCTTGGAACAACATCTCTGAAAGGGTCCTCGGACTAGAGCCTTGGTGAGCACGTCTGTTGTCTGCTCACTTGAGCTGACATGAGATGTAGAAATAAGGCCCTTCTGAATCATGTCTTGAGTGTAGTAAAAGTCTACCTCGATATGCTTTGTTTTCTCATAGAAGGCTTGGTTTTTGATAATGAGCAGTGCAGCTTGGTTGTCGCATTGGAGATGCATAGGAAGAGGCACCTCAATAGCTAGGTTAGTCAGAATGGATCTAGCCCACATCATCTCTGTGCTTCCTTGTAGCATAGCTATGTATTCTGACTTAGCACTTGATCTGGCGATAATTGTTTGCTTCTTGTTCTTCCATGTTACCAATGAATTTCCTACAAACACATCGAAATCGGAAGTAGACTTCATATCCTTGGGACATCCTGCATAGTCTGCATCTGCACAAGCTGTAACAAGGGATGTGCCTCTGCTAAACGAAAGACCAGTGCCCAGTTAGGTCTTCATATACCTCAAAATCGTATGGACTGCATCCATATGGGTCTGTCTTGTCTGCTCTATGATCTGACTTTGCTCACTGTAAATGATATGTTTGGCCTAGTGATGGTCACATATAGTAGCTTCCCAACTGGCTCCCTGTATCTCCTCTCGTCGACCTCATCAGTGTCGTCATCATACAACTTCGTGCTCAGGTCCATCGTAGTAGTGCCTGACTTGCAATCTGCCATACCTATCTCTGAGAGAAGATCTGTAACATACTTCCTTTGGATCATCACAAGACCTCACTGGTTCCTGGCAAATTCCAGTCCAAGGAAGTAGCGTAGATTGCCGAGGTCCTTGGTCACACACTGCTGACCTAGAAAAACCTTAGCTGCTTGAACTCCCTGTGCATTATCTCCTGTAATGATGATATCATCAACATACACCAGTATAACAACAATACCCTTCTAGGAACTCTGAACAAACAAGGAGTGATACGTAGTTGATCTTACGGACCCTTTCTGCTCTATCACATCCGAGAGCTTTTGAAACCATGCTCTTGTACTCTGCTTAAGTCCATAGATTACCTTATGAAGTCTGCACACCTTTTGACACCCCCTCAATAGCAAACCCTGGTGGTTGCTGCATGTAGGCTTCCTCCTGTAGATCACCGTAGATGAAATCATTCGTCACATCAAGCTGATACAGAGGCCAATCCCGTGTGGCAGCAATAGAGAGAAGAACCCTGAGTGTGGAGTGCTGAGCTACTGGAAAGAAGGTGTCCTGAGAGTCTACTTCATAGGTTTGGGTGATCCTACAGGCTACAACCACAAGACGTGCCTTGTAACGATCAATACTGCCATCTGCTCGATGCTTCACAACGAACACCCACTTGCATCCTACAACAAACATGTTTGTAGGAGCTGTAACTGTACTCCATGTGCCATGAGACTGTAAAGCGGCCATCTCCGCTTCCATAGCTAGATGCCATTGGCAGCCATCTTCGTTTCCATAGCTAGATGCCATTGGCTAACTTTGAGTGCCTCATGATATGCATGTGGGATTTCAGTAGTAGATAATCCCACAAAAATTTCCTGAAATCTGTTGAAAGTTGCTCCAGAGACACTTGACTTGCGAGAGGGTATCAAGCACATGAATGTTTGTCTTTCCGCAAGGCTATAGACCACCTCAAATCACTCTCCTCTTGTGGTTCTGACTTATCCTGTACATATGCATGCTCATCCTACGATTGACCCTGTACATCATGCATACCACTAGTTCCACCAGTCGAAACTAAGTTTTCAGAATTTACCTAAGGCGTGTTGGATGGTGGAGAATGCATTAGAGCATGGAGGACATGTTGAGGTGTATGAGTATGTGGGGGTGGTAGAACAACCATATCTTCAGACTCAAAGGGACTCAACCTGTCACCTGTAGGAGAGTAGTACATGATAAACTCAAAGAAGGTAATGTCGGCACTGACATAGTATTGTCCTTTTTCAGGATCAAAACACCGATAACCCTTTTGGGCGCGAGAGTACCCAACGAACGTACATTTGACAGCTCGATGAGCGAACTTGTCATGACCTGGACACAAGATATGAACAAATGCCATGTAATCAAATACCCGTGATGTAAGAGAGAAGATGTCCTTTTCTGGAAAAGCAAGGGAGAAAGGTGCTTTTTCACCCAAAATGGTAGAGGGCATCCGATTTATCAGATAACATGATGTCATCACAGTATCACCCCGTAAAGAATGTGGTACTCGTTTCTGTATGAGGAGAGTCCTGGTGATATCCATAAGATGACGGTGTTTGCGTTCAACAACACCTTTCTGTTGAGAAGTGTAAGGACAAGAAGTCTGACGAATAAACGTGCGTTGAAAAAGTGAGGCAATTATGTAGTACATAACTCAAACGCATTATCAGAACTAATATAATACATTTTTATTGATGTAGAGAAAATATTCTTTATTTCAACCACAAAATTCTGAATCAATGTACTAGCCTCAGACTAATGCTTTAACAGAAAAATCCAAGACAGTCTGGAAAAATCATAAACACAAACTAGGTAGTACATGTATCCCTAATGATCATGCACATGACTCGGACCCCACATATCCATGTGAAATAACTCAAACAGACTCTGACTACTATGACCTTGACAACTTGGAAAGCTGGATCGGTGATGCTTTCCAAGTTGACATGGCTCACTCTGGAAACTAGACTTGATAGAGACGCCATGTATGAGAGAATAAATCTTCTGCAGTGGTAGGTGACTGAATCTGAGATGCCACGTGTAGGGAGAAATTGACTCTGCAGATAGAGAAGTGGCACCAAAATAAGGAGACTGAGTCAACCTGTACAACCCTCTATGTTCACAACCACATCCGATCACCTTGCCCGTGAGTATATCTTCAAGAAACAAGGGAACTAGGTCAAATACAACTTAACATTATAAATCTTTTGTAATCGACTAATAGATAGTAAATTCATGGAGAAGGCATGTATATGAAGAACATTCTGTAAACGTATGGAGGGGGTCAAATGAACCTCCCTCGGTCTAGTAAGCGGGGAATGAGTCCCACCAGCAATCACTGCTGATCTACTTAGTTGTGTTGGACTATACGTACCAAACTACGAGCGATTTCCGCA
The DNA here is from genome assembly GCA_037367405.1 of Ottelia alismoides. Classification (NCBI taxonomy): domain Eukaryota; kingdom Viridiplantae; phylum Streptophyta; class Magnoliopsida; order Alismatales; family Hydrocharitaceae; genus Ottelia; species Ottelia alismoides. Next base: position 223,531 of record JAZKJV010001538.1, on the reverse strand, counting down.
AAGATGATGCAATGCACGAGAATCCATTATCCATTCTGAAGGATCTGATCTAGAATGACCAGTAAATGCATGAGTAATACCTGGAGTATTAGGAAGGGCAGTGGCTACAATATCTGATGGACCGATACTAGAAGATCTTGCTGCAGGAGGCATGATCTCTCTCAGATGAGCAATGAAGTCATCGTAATGATGATTAATGAGATCAGGAGCAGTCTGACTCTGCTCAACATCACGAACTGATGGTGGGAATCCGTGCTTAGAGTAGCACGTATCCTTTGAATGATCTGAACGATGACAATATGAACATGGCTGACATAAACATGGACCACCTCTGCCACATATGCCTCATCCTATGAAAGGAGTTGAACCACCTCTATTACGTGATGCAGTCATATCTGATGATGTCTGAGAGGGCGTGGCAGAGGAGATTCTCAATCGGCTCAACATGCAGTTCGCTTCCACCATAGGAGGTATGGTAGCGTCAGTGAGATGCCGAGAGCGAGACGAACCGTATTCTGGGTTGAGGGCAGCCAGAAAGACCCCAATCATGACTGAATTTTTGTAGGCCTTATGCTACTCTAGTGAGGCCATCTTGGGTTTGTAGCTATGGAGTCACTCAAACATACCTCTCAAAGATGTATACAAGGCGTTGAGAGGACGATCACCCTGTTTGGTCGTGAAGATATCGTGCTGGAGCAATATCTTTGACTCATTCTTCGCTTAAGAGTATGTGCCTGCGAGGATCATAGAAGGCCATATCGTGATATATCGACGATATTTCGGCGATATATCGGTATCGACAGGTGACCGATATATCACCGATATAGGCGATATTTGGCCTTCCAAGGCTATTTTATTCACAAAATCGATTCGATATCGGCGACATGGTGTCGATATATCGTATCGATATGGTACCGATATCGATACCGATACCGATATGGCCTTCCATGGCGAGAATATCCCACATCGCCTTTGCGGTGGGCTGACTCTGGGCATCGTTGGCTATCTCAACAGACAGTACCAAATAGCTACACCGTGGTATATGCATCATCAACCTCCCTTGAGGCATTAGTTCCGGTCTTGCCCACCGGCTCATCTTGCGTCAGAATATGCTTCTTACCGTGGTTTTGTAGTAGATTCATGAACCGCATCGTCTACAACATGTAGTTTGTACCGTCCATCTTGACAATAGGTGCTGGACCCGTGAAGGCACTTGTAGATGCCGTACCACCTCGGCTTTCTGACATCGTGGACAGATAACCGCGACCTTAGACAGATCGTGAAGTGTCTACACATATGTTGAAAAGGGTGGTTGAGGGCGTAGACTCATGCCGCACCCAACCCTAATCAAATACACTGCGAAGGGACCAAAATGGTTTGATTTTGCAACTTTCCCGACCAAGGTTGCAGAAAGCGGTAGTCGTTACTCGATCGGTGAGGTTACTGACTAAGGATTACTCGGCAGTCGGGCGACTAATCAGATTTAGTCAGCAGTTAGTCGGTTTTGAATTTTTCAATTATTTTAAATATATAAATCAATTTTTATAGACATATTCTTATATATTTACATTGATTTGTACATTTTCTATACTGTCGTAATGAAATAAAAGAAGTAATTGTCTTTAATTATAACATTAAACGTATTAGAATAAGTTTGCTTTTAAAAAAATTTAAAAACTAAAAAAAATCTCTATGTAAAAGTCGACCGACTACATGGCCTCAAATTTCAGAGAGATTTCATCGAATTTTTGTCGAATATCGATATCATGTCGAAATCGAAATTCGACCGAAATGGTCGAAATGACGGAAATATGGGGGCCCTAGTACAAAAAATGACCGAAATGATCGAAATTGCGATCGAAATTCCGTTTTGGTCGGTCACCGAAATGGTGACCGAAACTGACATTTAGGGCCTTGGTTGACTAGACCACGTAGTAGGGTTGACCGACTAATGGACGACTAGGCCTAGTCGAGTCGGCTACCCCTTCGACTGGACTAGTCAGGCCACCTAATCGGTCGACTTTTACGACAGTGTTCCCGACCAAAATCAGATCAAAAAAGGTTCGAAATTAGACCAAAAGAACAGAATCAGATCGGAAACCCAGAAACAGAGCGACAAAGGATGTTTTGGCGGCGTGTCGGGGCAGTAGAAATGCCTTTGGGCGATGCTAGCCACTGTTGGGCGGCCCGGAAGAGGTCCGATCTACGTAGCGGCGCTGCCTCCGCCGCTGGGCAGTGCTTTAGGGCACTGCCTGGCGGAGTTGGTGCGACTGTGCACCTTGGTTGCCATTGGGCGATGCCTTGGGACACTCCCTGGTGGTGACCTGCCTATCCGAGTCGCAACGGGAGGTTGCGGAGCGAGGCTTGAAGGTAGGGTTGGGAGGTAGGGCTCATGGCTCCGGTCTAGGACTGCCGCTATAATACCACGTGGAAGAAGAATGCTTTTTTTGTTTTTTATTCATAGAGACTAAGGGTTCTCTTGTATAGAAGTGTGAAATCCTAATGGGTAAATTACACACTTTTGACAAATAAATAGATAAATTGAAATAGTAACATAACATAAAATTCTTCAATAGTCTCAACCTTCTTTCAGTCACATTATCAAATTTATATAGCATGACTCATTAGTTTGCTATCTCTATAATTCGAACAAATTTGAATGTCTCCTTTATTTTTATAAATAGGCACCACAATGCTTCTCTTCCATTCTTCAGGCATTTTCTTGTTTCGCCAAATAATACTGAATAAATTTGTGATCCAAGTCAAACCTCGTTCACCTAGTACTCTTCAATCTTCTATAGGAATATTATCAGGTCCTACCCCTTTTCCAAGTTTCATAACCTTTAAAGTTTTCTCTACTTCCTTTGTATTCGTCTATAGCTTACACAATTCATGTAACATTTTTTAACTGCAAGATTTCTCAAGGTAATCTCGTTATTCCCTTCCCGATGATTAGATTATGGTAATTATGCTTCCATCTACTCTCTATATTCTTTTGAGTAACAAATCTCATGTCCTTTGTCATCCTTGATGCATCTTACTTGAGAAAGATCTTTGATCTTTCTTTCTCTTGCTTTCGCCAATCTGAATATATCGTTCTGGCACTTCTTCGAGTCAAGCTTTTTATAAAAACTTCATAAGCTTTCGATTTGGCATCACTTATGGCCTTCTTTGCTTCCTTCTTCGCTATTTTGTAGTCGTTGACAATTTTCTTTGTTCTATCCTTCTATCCTGATAAAAATGCAATGGTTGTGTCTTGTTTGTCGGATGGTAACTGGTTCCCTGCCTTCTCCTCGAATTTCTCGGACTAGAGACTCGAACACTTTGTCTCGTTGCTGGATTCTATCAAGGATGTGGGGCGTCCAACAGTAGGAAGGGACCATTGGGGTTGGCGTGAGGGTCCTTTCTCGGTTAAGAAGGCATTCGGAACGATTTGTAGGCCTCCCCCATCACACTCGGAGGTCTTGATTCATGATTGTGCTTTCTTGTGGGCTCTCGGGCTCCCCGAGCGGATCGGCTTCTTCTTATGGTTGTTCCGTAGACAAAGGTTGATGACGAATAACCGGTGTGCTAGGCTTCTGGGCTCCGTCTCTAATAGGCGCCTTCTGTGCGACGAGGCGGTTGAGTCCATTGAAAACTTATTCTTTAAATGCCCTAAGGTGATTCCGGTATGGGGGGAGGTAAGATTGGCTTGGTTGTGCGCTTCGGATTTGGCGTCCTTCTGCGGCTCGATGGTTGCTAGCAAGTGCATATCTCGGCGTGAGCTTATCTGTCCCGTCGCCATTTTGTGGGCCGTATGGTTGGGCGGGAATGCTGTACTCTTCTTTGGGCAACGTTTCTACAAGGGAAGTGTGGGGATTCATGCCGCGAGATTGGTAGATGAGTGGGATCTGTAGCTGTTTGTTTCTGTACCTTTTTACTTTTGTCTTTCCCCCTTGTTTCGTTATTTAAATAAATTTTGGGGCGAACACCAATGAGTGTCTCCCCCTCTTTTTGGCTCAAAAAAAAAGAAAGCTCTTTTAGTTTTAAACTTCTCTTGCACCCCATTACTCTACCACCAAGCCTCCTTTTGGCCTGGAACTCCTCCCTAAGGTGGAGCATTGGGTCGAGCTAGCCTGGACCTGGCCTGTCATAGCCCGGACCTACCTGAACCCGTTATATACATGGGTTGGGCCCTGATCTTTAGTTTGGAAAATATTCAGGAATGGGTTGGGTCGGGCCTGGACCTGAGTTAGCCCGAGAAAACCCGACCCGGCCCATATTTCATGCACTTGTAATTCGATCCCTTTTATAGATTTTGCATGGGATTTCAAATCCCCGATCCCATGATTCCCATGCTTGAATTTTCAACTGGGGTTGTTCCTCGTCCTCGCATTATCCCTTCACCAAAATCTTCTCCCTGTAGTTCTCATCGACGTCCTTCGCTCCTGCAGCCGAGAGGGCTTATGGTTCGAAAGCGCATTCCAAGATTCATCGTCATCGCATAGTAAGAAGCTTTATATTCTTCTTGGAGATTTATTTGAATGCTGCTATATTCTACATCGTTTTGTTTACTATAAATTAGTAATTTAACATATAAATTTATTGGAATTTTTGAAAGAGCACTGTTTTCGTAATTTTTTCTCTGGTAATTATAGATTTGTGCTAATATATTGCATGGTCATCATTCCAATCATATAAGTTGTCCGCATTCAATATCCTGATATCAGGTGTTAAACATGCATTGATCCGTTGTGTTTATGGTAATTTTCAGTTGTTGGAAATCGAAATCCTAATACTAGGATTCAATACATGGACACAGTTGGATTGAAATTCTTACAGATTAAAGTAAGAACTGTATATTTAAATTGAGAAAGCAACAAACAACAACAACAAAGCCTTTTCCCACAATTAAGTAGGGTCGGCTACATGGATTCTTCGCCTTCATTCAGATCTATCTTGGGTCAATCCCGGGCTTATATCCACAAAACAAAGATCCCTTTGTATGGTCTCTTTCCAACACTTCTTGGGCCGTCCCCGCCTTCTCTTAGCCGGCTCAACATCCCAATACTCGCATCTCCTAACTGGTGCATCAGCTGATCTTCTTTGCAAATGACCAAACCATCTTAAGCGGTTTTCTCGCATCTTATCCTCGATCGGAGCAACACCAACTTTCTTTCTGATTGCATCATTCCGAATCCGATCTTTACGTGTGTGTTCACACATCCACCTTAGCATTTTCATTTCTGGTACAACCATTCTCTGCACATGTCTATGGTTCACAGGCCAACATTCAGATCCATAGAGCATAGCAGGTCTTACGGTTGCTTTGTAAAACTTTCCTTTAATTTTTAAAGGAATTTTCTTATCACAGAGAACAGCAGATGCTCCTCTCCACTTTAGCCAGCCTGCATTTATTCTATTAGTAACATCTCCATCAATTTCCCCATCATGTTGCAAAATAGATCCCAAATATCTAAAAGAATATCTCTTCTGAATATTATCATCACAAATCTTCAACTCAATTCCTTCACCATTGCTTCCATCAAAGGTGCACCCCATATATTCTGTCTTAACCCTACTTATACGAAATCCTTTACTCTCCAACTCATGTCTCCAAACCTCGAGCTTCTCATTTACTCCATCTCTATTCTCGTCAATCAACACAATATCATCAGCAAATAACATACACCAAGGTAACTCATCCTGAATGTGATTTGTCAACTCGTCCGTAATCAAAGTAAAAAGAAATGGACTCAAAGCTGAACCTTGATGTAAACCAATGTTGATGTCAAAATAGCCTGTCTTCCCAGACGGTGTCCTTACACAAGATAAAGCCCTATCATACATGTCCTTTATGAGGTTAATGTATAGGACAAGCACTTGTCTCTTCTCCAAAACTCTCCACAATATCTCTCGTGTGACAGAATCATAAGCCTTCTCCAAATCAATAAAGATCATATGGAGGTTCTTCCTTTTAACTCTATAAATCTCCATTGTTATCCTCTGCAGATGGATGGCTTCAATAGTTGAGCGACCTGGCATGAATCCGAATTGGTTTTCTTTGACATTGGAAACTTGCCTCAACCTTCTCTCGATCACACATTCCCAAATTTTCATAGTGTGACTCATCAGCTTGATACCTCTATAATTTGAACAATTTTGAATGTCTCCTTTATTTTTATAAAGAGGCACCACGATACTCCTCCTCCAATCTTCAGGTATTTTCTTGTTTCGCTAAATAACATTGAATATATTTGTAAGCCAAGTCAAACCGCGCTCACCTAAAACTTTCCATATTTCTACAGGGATGTCATCTGGTCCTACACCTTTCCCAGGTCTCATAACCTTCAAAGCCTCCTCTACTTCCTTTCTTTGAATCCGTCTATAGCTTGCACGATTCAAGTAACTTTTACTACTAGCTAGATCACCCAAAGTGATCTCTCTATTTCCTTCCCCAATAAAAAGTTTATGGAAGTATTGCTCCCATCTAGTCTCTATATCCTTCTGAGTAACAAGCACGTGACCTTCCTCGTCTTTAATGCATCTCACTTGAGAAAGGTCTTTGATCTTTCTTTCTCTTTCTTTGGCCAACCTGAATATATCCTTCTGGCCCTCCTTAGAGTCGAGATTTTTATACAAAACTTCATAAGCTTTCGACTTACCTTCGCTTACAGCCTTCTTCGCTTCCTTCTTTGCTATTTTATAGTTTATGACAGTTTCTTCTGTTCTATCCTTAGATATAGCTTTAAAGCATGCTCTTTTAATTTTTAGCTTCTCTTGCACCCTTTCACTCCACCACCAAGCCTCCTTTTGACCTGGGGCTCCTCCCTTTGACTCGCCTAGCATCTCTTTGGCTACCTTTCGGATACAAGATGCTACTGCCTCCCACATATCGTTTGCACTTCCACTACAATCCCAAGATAAATCTTCTAAAACCTTCCCTCTGAAGCTCGATTGCTTCAGTGGAAGATTCCACCATCTAGTTCTAGTGATCTTAGGAACCCTCATTTTCTTTACCGGCCCTTTTATTTGTACATCCAAGACTAACAAGCGATGTTGGGTTGTCAAACTCTCTCCTGGGATTACTTTGCAGTCTTTACAACACAACCGATCTCTTCTTCTCAACGCAAAGTAATCTATCTTTGTTCTTGTTGGCCCATTCTTATAAGTAATTAAATGCTCCTCCCTCTTCTTGAAGAGAGTGTTTGCTACGAAAAGATCATATGCTGTTACAAAATCCAAGATGACTTTTCCCTCTTCATTTCTATCCCCAAAACCATGTCCACCATGAAAAGTAGCATACCCTAAAGCATCTTTTCCCACATGTCCATTAAGATCTCCACCTATGCAAATCATCTTTCTTTGTGGGATTCCTTGTAAAATCTTATCTAGATCCTCCCAAAAAGCTTGTTTAATCCTTTCATTTAAACCAATTTGCGATGCATAAACTGAGATTATATTCAGAATTTCTTCTTCAAGCACCAATTTTAGCACAATAATCCGATCCCCGAATCTTTGAACCTCAACCACACAATCCTTCAAATCCTTATGAACAACCACTCCAACACCGTTTCTACCATTATCTTTACCTGAATACCAAAGTTTAAAGCATGTCTTCTCGATCTCCCTTGCTTTCTCTCCAATCCATTTAGTCTCTTGAAGACATAGTATATGAATCTTCCTTCTTTCCATCGTACCCACTATCTCCATCAATTTTCCAGTCAAAGTGCCAATATTCCAACTACCAATCCGCAACTTCCGTTGCAATCTCTTTTGGACTAACTTCTTTACTCGCATGCGTCCATTATGCGAGAACCCTTGTAAATTTTGGACTGCATCCGGGCGGTGATGCAGCGGAACTAGCTTAATTACCCACATGCGTTCCTCATGTGAGAACTCTTGCAAATTTTGAACTACATCCAGGCTGCGATGTAGCGGCCCTTGTCAATTTTTCATTGTATTCGGGCGATGCGACGCGTCGCAAGTAGGGAACGCCTCAACGAAATCTGTATGTTTGCTTAAATCCATGTTGAAAAGATCCGAGTGTCATGAGGCAACATCCTAAATAATATTTTTTTTTTAAAATATCATTTAGGAAGTTGTCTCCAACTATTTTACGCTAGCTGTCGGCTACCTAACGCAACCCTCCTCATTTACCTGGGCTTGGGACCGACCATGGCTGAGTTATTTAAATTGAGAAAGCAATTACGTTTTTTCTAATAATTCTTGTCCTTTCTTTATATGCTTAATTAGGTTATTTGCAATTAGTAAATAGTAAAAATGTTTATTATTTGTATTGTTTGTAAGCATTATATTGGAGTGCGAAAAGTGTGATCACAAGAATTTATTAATTGGTTTTATGTATTAATATAATATATTCCATCAAATTTAAATCTTTCTAGATGAAGGGTGTACACAAATTTGGATAAGAATGCTGATTCATATTTATATGTTGTCGCTTCTCTATCAAAAATTAAATTAATTATTTTGGCTTTATTCTATAACAAGTTGTTGGACTGTATAGGTTCCGTTGGAAGTATAACTTCTTGCGAATAACGAAGCGCAATGTGGTCAACTATGCTCTTCTACGTTTAAATCTTAACTACACCGCCTGATCCACAACTATAATACGTGAGAAATGTTATGAAAATTATTTTTAAATCAGCAATTCGATGATAAGCATGGATTTTATAATACTAAATTGTCTTTCCTACAAATATTGGAGGGTCAAACCTGGCCCAAACTCGGGCCCGACCTTGCGTGCCTTTGGTCGGGCCCGAGACCTCAACTTGACAAAAACTCCGAGCCTTGACGAGGCCCAAGGCTCATGGAAATTCATTGGGCTCGGGTCAAGCTTTGTCAGGCTGGGCTGGGTCGGGACCAATGCTCCACCTTACTCCTCCCTTACACTTGCCTAGCATCTCTTTGGCTACCCTTCAGATACAAGACGCTACCGCCTCTTACATCTCGTTTGCTTTTCTGTTACAATCCCAAGATAAGTCTTCTAAAACCTTTTCCTTGAAGCTTGATTGCTTCAATTGAAGATTCCACCATTTAGTTCTAATTATCTTGGGAATCATCCTCTTCTCTGCCAACCATTTTATTTGCACATACATGACTAACATGCGATGTTGAGATGTCAAGCTCTCTCTTGGGATTACTTTGCAGTCTCTGCAACACAACCGATCTCTTCTCCACATTGCAACATAATCTATATGTATTTTAGTCGGGTTATTCGTGTAAGTAATTGAATGCTCCTCCATCTTCTTAGGTGAGTGTTTGCTATGAAAAGGTCATATGCCGTTAAAAAATCCAAGATGACATTTCCCTCTTCATTTCTATCTCCAAAGTAATGGCCTCCATGAACATTAACATACCATAAAGCATCCTTTTCTGCATTCCCATTAAGATCTCTACCTAGGAAATCATCTCTCTTTGTGGGATTCTTTGTATAATCTTATCCAAATCCTGCTAAAAAGCTTGTTTAATCTTTTCCTCTAATCCAACTTGCATGCGCATAAACTTATATTATGCTCATAACTTCTTCCAGTACAAAATTTAGCAAAATATTCTGATCCCCAAATCTTTACACCTCAACCACACTATCCTTCAAATCCTTATGAACAATAACTCCAACACCATTTCTACCACTCTCTTTACATGAATACCATAATTTAAAGCATGCCTTATCGATCTCTCTTCCTTCCTCTCGAATCCTATTTATCTCTTAGAGACATACTATATGAATCTTCCCTCTTTCCATCATATCTACTATCTCCATAGATTTGCCAATCTAAGTGCCAATATTCAAACTACCTATCCTCAACTTCTTTTACAACCTCTTTTAGACTAACTTCTTTACTCACATGCGTCCATCTTGTGAGAACCCTTGCAAATTTTGAACTGTATCTGGGCAGCAATGCATCAGAACTAGCTTATTTAGTCGCATGCGCTTCCCATGTGAGAACCCTTTCAAATTGTAAACTACATCCAGGTAGTGATGCAACGATCCTTACCAATTTCTCATTGCATTTGAGTGATGGAATGCATCCCTAGTAGGGATCACTCCAACGAAATTCAAATGTTTGCTCAAATCCATGTTGAAAACATCCGTCTGACCTGATGCAAATTCCTATATACTATTTTTTAAAAATACAATATAGGAATATGTCTTCAACTGTTTTATATTGACCGTCGGCTACCTAATGTAGCCCTCAATTTACCCGGGCTTGGGACTGGCCATGGCTTAGTTACCCGGCCGTGGTCCATAGTTTTTTGCTAAAGGGGAGAGGTATATTCGACCCAATTGGGCCTTGAGTTTTTTTTAAAAAGTAGATTGTATAAAAAATCGTAGGAAAAAGGAAAAAGAAAAGGCCAACAAAGGATTAGCTTATTGAGCCTCAAAAAAAAAAAACAAAGGATTGGCTTATTGTTTTTTTCTCCATCTTCAGTTCTTCTCCCAACTTTGTCGATGTCATCTATTCTGACTAGTATTGGAGAAAGGGGGAGTATTATATAGAGTTTTACAGTTCATATTCAGATTCTACATTCATATTGTTTCAGATTCTACTGTTAAAGGCGCACACGCGTGCGATCATTATTTGAAAGGTCTCCATCTTTGATTTGTTCACGGGATTTTCATGTGGACCATAGGGACTCCAAAGTAGAGATTCCATTCTCTGAGCCGTTGCGGGCTTAGGGTTTTCATGTGATTCAAGGCCTTAAATGTCGGTTTCGATCACCATTTCGGTATCGACCAAAACAGAATTTCGATGGAATTTCGACCGAAATTTCGGTCATTTCGGTCATTTTTTGTACTAGGACCCCCATATTTCGGTCATTTCGGTCGAATTTCGATTTCGACTGGATATCGATATTCGACAGAAATTCGATCGAATTTCGCTGAAATTTGAGGCCATGATGTGATTTCATAAGGACTGCAGACTTGCAGAGTAGAGATCCCATTCTCTGAGCCAGTATGAGAGAGATAAATTCTCTAACACTTTCAGACTCCATTTTCCAGCATCCGTGGACTCCGACTGGGATGTTTCCATGTCTTTCTCCAATTTGGCCCTTCAGAAAGATGATGCTATTGGGTGCCAGAGTTCTCCATGTGGAGACTCATTCTAGTTTCAGTGACTTCGACAGACGCAATACAAATCACACGTTCGCTGAGGAGGAGACCTAGTTCAGTTCATACTCCAACTCTTCAGTTCCTCCTTGCTAGTATGACATGAAAAACACCGTCCTCAGCAGACAACCAACGGAGTTTGCATTGAGTTGATTTTGTCTGTATTGTCTTTTATTATGAGTGAGTGATTTCTTTTTATTTGTACAAGCTGAGCACTGCATGCTCTAGATTGAGGGAGAGTGTTAGAGTATGCGTCATATGTAGGGATGGGTAATTGGATCCCACCGGGGTCCAATCACCACCTACACAAGTTTAGTCCTACATCTTTTGTGAGTGGAACTCCGGTATGTCTGCGGGGTTATATAAGAAGCTCCACATCCATTATGTCAGTTGAAAGAGAGAGTAATACAGAGTATCTGGCCCTTGAGAAGCCTTTTCCCATGGTTTCATCCCGCTCCTCACTGAGTAGATTTACACATAAAATCCCGGTATTCTTCCACTGTTCTTTATTCTTTATCTCTGATATGCTTCCGCATTATCGTTTCTACAGCCTCGAAATTCTTTTCTCCACTTGCACCAATTCACTGCATATGTAGTACATTTCAAACCACTGATACAAGTGGACATGTGAAAAATAAGTGGTCTACATCCTCTTCCCCCAGTTCGTACATCATGTACCCACTAAAGGCTCGTCCTTCAACTTTCGGTGATCTTTTTTCTGAAAGCACCTTCTGTGAACTCAGGGACCTACGTCCTCTCCCAACATCTTGCCACTGCCACATGCCTGTCGTTGGCAATCACACGAAACCAGAGAAAGCTTCGACCGACACCTCTTTTCTAGATCTGCCATCTACCCAGAATATGTAGTCCTCGCCATCTCCCGACTTTATTTCTACGAGCAGCACCGAATTTAGTAGTAGGTGCATCGAACGCCTCCAACAAATTGAAGATCTTCTCTCTAACCTGGTTCTGTCTCCAGCTCAAGATGCCTGCTATAGCAGGCCTCTTGGAGTCTACCGCACAGCTTATCCCCTCCATCCGATAGCTTCAAAACCCACTTAATTAACATCGCCCCATTGAACTGCCTCAGCCTCCTGATTTTTAACCCGCCCAGACTTTTTACTAAACAACATGCATGCTGGTTTGTACGACACTCTCTCCGGAAGATCTAATGCAAGGATTTTCCTGTGTATTCTGGCTTGTACATGGGTTTAAGCTGACAGTGACAATGCTTATTGTAAAGGATAGGACGTCTGGTTTTTTTTGTACGAGTTGGGATTTTTTGCCACTTTGTTTATTGGAAGGGTTGAATCCATATGCTGGTGTGAATATAAACTATCTAGGCTTGTCTTATTTATTTTCTAGGTGGAAGGGTTCATTTTTTTCCAGTTATCTATTAAAAACTTGACTGGTGTAATTTAAATTGCGGTAGATAATTAAGTTTCCCAATTTCGATTAAATGATAACTGTCTTCTGGAGTTCAGGTGAAATTTTGCATCTAGATAACTCCCAACTTTTCCGGTTTAAAAAATGAGTCTAGCAGATGCCAGCTTTTGTGCTTAATGCAAGTTGTCTCCGCACATCTTTTCTGTTTTTTAGCATTTATAATTTCTGGTGGTGATTATTTTCACTGGAATAAATTTGGTTCCCCATTGATTTTTAAGGATAAAAAAGAATCACATTCTTGTGTGTATGCATTAATTTACCCTTCGGTGTTAAAAAGAACACTTTGAGGAAAGTTACTGTTGTATTCATGGGGTGTTAGATTAGGTAACTATTTCCATTTGTAGCAGCTTGCAATTTCTGTGGTTTATGGTATAATTCCTTTCGGTGGTTTTGGTGCTAATATGTTATCAATGTGGTAGGGTGAAGAGATTACATTTGATTATAATTATGTGAGAGTGGTTGGTGCCTCTGCAAAAAAATGTTTCTGTGGATCTGCTCAGTGCCGGGGTTTTATTGGCAGTGACCCCCTAAATAATGAGTATATTGGTCATGGTGATTCGGACGATGAATATCCTGGGTCTATGAAGATTTGTAAAGATGGTGCAGAATTTGCCTTAAATGACAGAGTCTCTGATACTACTGATATCTCCGATGAAATTCAGAGAGATAGTGATAGGAAGCTGAATTCACAAGATGTAGAAGAAGCCATTGGTGTTTCTGAGCAGCATGGAAAATTTTCTATTTGTGTTAAGAACATAAAGATTGATAACTCAGAGTCTGAAAATCTTGTGTCGACCGAAGAGACTGCAAGGGGATCTGTGTTCAATAATCAACCGTCAGAAATTTCTAGAGGGATGAATTCTGTGAGCAAATCCCTGACTGAAGCTAGTTTAGAGAATAAGACAACATTGCCTGCAGATACTTTTGAACATAGGATGGATAAACCTCAAACTTCTTCAAAATTGCCTCATTTGGGTGGTAACAAGAATTCGGCTAGTGTTAAACCATTATTCCAGAAATCGAAGAAGATTAATGGTGATGGGTGTCATCCTCAATTTGAGGGAGGTAACAATAGTATTTTTCTTCTGTATCTGTTGTATTAAAATCAGTTCTTATATAAATTTATTTTTATTGATGCAGTTGAAGACAAACTTAATACATTGCTCGACTCTGATGGTGGAATAAGCAAGAGAAAAGTAAGTTTATACTTGGAAAGAGCTAGTTGATTATCCTGTTATGAGGAGTGTGATATGTCTAAGTTTTTTTACTTGAATGGAAGTGAACAATCTTTTGTTTGCCTGTTTAGATGGCCTTCTATAAGAATTGCTAATTTGTTTCTCTCAAAACCTCTTACAATCCAAAGAGTAACATTAAAATCTGTCTTTGCATGATCTGATTGTTCGATTATCAACCACTGAAAGAACCTCTTATGGATGATTTCAAATTCACTTTAATCTCTCATCTTTACTACGAGGAACACACGTTAATAAGAAATCTAAGACCACCAATACTTTATAGATCATGCATCATTAAAATGCTCAAGAATTTATTTGAGAACTTCAAGTAGCAATCTCATCATAACATTGTAGAAGATCAACTCGAAAATTTTATGCAATGTATAACGTTTCGTATACTCTATATATTCCCACACTCACAGTGTTCATAACTAATACTATCACAAATCCTCTTAGAACATGTATGGTAGCAGAATCATATATTTACATCATTCCCAGGCTTTCATAGCAGATTTATTTAATCAACTCCAGATACTAATTATATATATATATCCAGTGTATTACAGTCAGTAAAGTAAATTACATAATATTGGAATCAAATTTTGAATCATTCCCTGACTGTATGTATATATATATATATATTCAATCCATTCCAGTCAATGTCGACAATAATTTCATATTCAATGTATTACAGACAGTAGAATCTGATACTTTAATTATACAAAGACTTTCCTAGCATTTATATTCAATCACTCAGAGCTATTGATCAACCCTCTAACTATGGCTCTAAATATTATAGAAGTTCAAGCTAAATGGCCAAGGAGTTGGATAAGGTCTTTACCTTTTTTATTCTAGGTTGAGTAAATGCACACCCAATGGCTTGTCTTGAAACAATCAACCAAATACAAATGCAATGCATGCGTTAGATTAGGCATGCAATAACATATAAAGGTCAATTTTTTAAATATAGGAAGCACGAGGGACAGGGTTCATACTTTGTTCAAGTCTTGCTGGGTCTCAAGAGCTCTCCTCTCTTAATTCTATCTCCATTGGCTTCTTCAAATCGTACTTTCATGATCATTTTGATCTGTAATTCATCTGAATTCAACCCATATTCATGCAATCTATTCTTAGTTAGATGTGTCAAACTTGGCATGCATGGCATCCAATTTAAATGGAAAGGGTAAATACACGTCGTAATGGATCAACTTAGGCTTTACAACCAACCAACTTCTGCTCTTCCAGAATAGGTACATGATTGAAATACAATGCAGCAGACTGTAGTCTTCCACCCTTTTCTTGAAATTTCGTAGGGAAATGGATTTTCTTGTCTGTGGACTTCTGAAGAAATATTAAATCTCAAATGAAGCGAGAACATGCGCACTTTTACGCGTCTTCATTGCATGAAAATGAGCTGCCAAGTGTTCGTGAAGTTTTAGATATTAAAAGATTGTCCTCGATGCATAAATTCCCTCATATTTACTAGTGGTGTCATTACAATATTTGCTAATCATCCACTACTTTTCCTTTGAATATCTTACCTTATTAACCTTTTTCTGTGATTAGAAGTGTATTATTAACACATGTTCCATATTATACTTCAGAATTCTATTTGAATATTTTAACAAAGCTAAATGTCTATTATTTGATTTTTTCTCCACATTAATAAATTGAAATATGCAATCAAGCTCTCGTTGGTCCTTATATAATTTCAAATTTAAACCTGGGTGGTTTTATTATTGCCTTGTGGTAGAATGTATTGTCTTTGGAGATCATTAATATGTGACATACTACAATTCCCCTTTTTATTTGGACACCAATATTTATTGTGTTCCTATGGGGGTGGTTTCTAGCCGGCCTCCTTTATAGATGGATCCACTTGGGAGGATTCGATTCAGGGACACAAATATATTGTGGGTTGTTCGTGTTATGATGGAGTGTGTTTATTATCGGTTTGATTCTGGTTTAACTTACATTAAGTTGCAGAAATGTCGGAGAGTTTTGACCTAGGATCTGGTAAGGAATCAATTGGTATTAAAGAAACGATGGCATCTTATTTAGCTTAAACCCCCCACATTGAGAGGTGGATGCACATATGCCGAAGTGTTGGTGTTTTAGGTTCATAGGAGCTGTTGGTGTTTTAGGTTCATAGGAGCAGTTGTTGTAGCTTTCCTTGTGGGTGTGGGCGGCCAACATAGAGCTACTCAACGTAGGAGCTCTCGATTACCTACTCCTGGAAGCGAAGAAGATGCTCTAGCCCGGTGTTCGGAAATGTGGTCCATGCAGCCGCATATGTGTATGCAATTACCCTTCTGAACGACTAAACACATATGTCATATGCGGCAATATGCCGTTAAAGTGCATATGTGGTCCCAGTAATCCGCATATGCGATCGCATATTAAATAAGATTAATACGCGGCATCTTCCATCGTCTCTGATTACACATCTTAAGAAACAATATTTTTTTGAAGCTATACATCATTCTTTTGAATTTTCATCAACAATATTTTTAGAAACTTAGATTCTGGAATCATAAATATAAATCATTTGGTATTAGGCTTTATCCATTGACTTAGAAATTTTGGTGATAATCTATGTTACCAATGTCAATACTGTATTTGCATGTCTTATGCACAAATTGAATAATCGTTACCAATTTTCAATGGAGCATTTATTTATTTTATAATTTTCTGTATTCATACGATTCTATTTAATGGATTGTGTAGTCAACATCCGTTTTTTTCAACATTCCTTTTTAATGAAATGAATCACGTAATTTAATAGTTGGTCAACTATTTTTTTATTATAATTTTATCGTATTTTTATTATTTCTATTATCTTTATTATTTTAAATTCAAATAACACAAGCCGCATAATCCACTTATAGTTCTGCTTATCTGCTTACTTCAGATCGTCTGACCAAGCGAATACCGTATACCGACTTTTTGAACCTTGCTCTAGTCTAGTGTGGGCATGATGGCAATAGTGGGTTCGAGTGGTCATTCAGAGGAGTCTACGCTTTATGTCGATGCGTTGATGGGTAGTGGTCAGGTTTTTGGCTTCGGAGAAACAATAAAAATGATAGTGGGCAATGAATCTATTTGCATGAAGAAGGTTGAGTAGATGGTATGTTTGCTTTATTCTTTAGGCTTATATTTGGGGGGGGGATTAATACTATAACCCGGAACCTGCGGAGGATGAGGGACTCCCATGAGAGAATGATGTTGGGTCATTTATTAATGTAGTGGTTGTTTGGTGTGGTACTTTTGTTGGGTCGAAGTTGGAGAATATGAATGCTCGAGTATGGAGTCTGTAGGTGGTTAAGTTATCGGAGTTTCTGGCAATGCACTCTTAGGGTGTGTTTGGTTGGAGGATTTTCTGGTGGTTGCGCAAGAGAGAGAATAAAATATGGTTGTGGGACACACCGGAGTGGAAATGGGGTTTTTGTAGGAAAACTCCGATGGAAATCCGGGGGTTTTCCTTCAAACCTTAGGGTTTTGGAGGATAACCCGTCAAACGAACGACCTCTAAGGAAAATCAGGTGGTATTTGGGATGGTTGATGTGGCTTCGTCCTGGACTTTGAGAACTGCCATGCTAGGAGATTATCCTTGTGTTTGTGGTTGGGAAAGATCAAATATCTTTGGGTTCATGGTCACTGCAGTTTATACTCCAACGGACATGATTGTGAGGGAGGAGTTATGGCTAGATCCCAACCATGCTAGGTTGAATTTTCTATACTTGCCATGGTTGGCAGGAGGGGACTTCAATGTTATGTTGCTTGCAGAGGATTAACTTAGGGGTTCATGGGGTAAGGTCTTGGTTTGCCAGAGTTTTGGATGCTATTGGGAGAATTGCAACTGGAGAGATTTGTCACTTCCAACTACAGTCTACTGATACACATGGAGGAGTTCCATCTTTCATTCTCATCTATACATTTTTTTCCTTTATGCAATATGTTGTAGGTTCAATTATCTTTATTAATGGTTGGCTAAACCTTGCTTCGACCACATGCTGCTTGATTGGTAATCTGGAGCAGGGTTTTGTTCCTTTTCTTACTTCAAGTAATCTTAGATTCTGGAGCTAGGCTTCAAGTCAATGGTTAAGTATTGGAGGTCGCAAAGAGCAGAGGGGTCTGCATTTCAAGAGATTTTTCTAACTTGCATCCATGAGAAAACATCTTCATGGTTGGAGTAGAATTTTCTAACTTGAATAGACACATGAGTGTTACGAAAAGACTCATTTGCTTTGTCTGCAGAGGAGCTTACTAAAAGGTTCGCGCAACTTAAGATTTTGATGAAAGAATATAAAAAACATGAGGTGTAGTGGAAAAAGTGTTTCGGGTAGATGTGGTTGAAGGATGTGAATGTTAAATTGACCTTTTTATATAACTCTTTTTCAGTAGAAAGAGTAGGAATAGCATCCACTCGATTAAGATGGTTGGTTTACAAGCTCTTGGGTATAAACATATTGGTAGAGCATTGTTGATTTCTTCAAATAGTTCAGCAGACAGTTAAGAGATTACCTGCACATAGTCTGGTAGAGGTGCTACCTGATTTTTATCGGACCAAGCTGAATTGTTGTCCCTACATTTTTCTTGCATGAGGTACACAATGCAGTGAATGAGCTCAATACGGATGCTCACGGGGAATGGATGGTGCTTTGGTTTCCTTTTTTAAGGAATTTTGTGAGAGGAGGAATAATCTAAAGCATCATCACTTCTTCTCGATTTGGATCTCCTGTTGTTTAGGCGAGGTCAAATACTTGACCTTCACCTAGGGCCACCAAACCTAGATCCTTCCGTTGACGAAGGCCAATGCTCACAGTTTCCACCATTGACCCAATAGGGTTCGGCACCTCCTTTACCATTGACAACAACTTACTCGCAAAGGAAAACCATATATCATGTCCTTCCACCTTGGAGGGCGAGAGGAAACCCCATCAAGGTACCTAGGGCGACACCATAGGATCGACGACGGAGCACCGTCCAATCCTCTGGTCAATATAGAAACCGCACCACTAGCCGAGAGCCAACACAAACTAATCATATTGCCTAGCAACCAAACATCATCCACGTTGACCCCATCTGGTTGTGCTCAACCAGCAACACCTTCAGGTTATCAATATCTTCCTTTGGGCCTTCGCCTATCACCATGCCATCCAACGGGGAGGATTCCACATCCTTCTGCATAACAAGAAGACGTAAAGCTTCGGAAATAGACGACAACCTCCTCGGGTTGGGTCGTTGGCGTCATTGTTGTATTAAGTACCCTGACTGGACCGACTAGTCTAGTTGGTGGGTGGCCGATCGAGTATTGACTAGTTCCGACTAGGCCAGCTAGTCAATCGATTTTTGCTCAAAGATACCCTATTTTTTATTTTTTGTAAAACAAACTTATTCTAGTATGCTTAATGTTTTATTTAAATTCAATTACTTCTTTTCTTTCATTATGATAATATAAAAATGTACAAATCTTTGTAAATATATAAGAACATATGTATAAAAATGATTTATGTATTTAAAATAATTAAAAAAAATTCAAATTCGATTAAAGCCCGACTAAATCCGATTAGTCGCCTGATTGCAATCCTTAGTCGGTGGCCTAACTGATCGAGTACCGACTACCGATTTTTGCAACCTTGGCAGGCGTCTTCCATTCACCGTGCATCGAGCATGCACGATGCTTCTGTCTAGCCAATCACATATAAAACAGATATGCTCCTTGCCCAAACAATTACTGGTCATGTGCCCATCTTCCCACAACAAAAGCAACAAAATCCCCTTTTGTCACCTTGGGGCTTTGCATGTGACGATTCTTGGGACGTTTCTAGTCCATTTCCTCTGAAACCTCCCCCACAACCACGGTTGGATCAGGCTTCACACCATTAACCTCTGCCATTAGTAGTTCATCGCCTCTGGCTTCATGGAACCTTGTTGGAGCAACCATCGTGGCCCCAACCACAGCTGCTGGGGTCCCGCATGAGGGAAGCAGGGCCCTATCTTCAACACCGGCACCCAAGAGCATTGTTTCCAAGCCTCGCTCATCTTCAGCACCGTCCTCGGTCCTCCCTTGCATTTGCGAGAAGTACCTCCACCCCTAGAACCAATCGTAGCACTGGGTGAGGTGGTGCACAAGTCTGCTCCGACACCCGCAATGCCATATGCATGGAGAGGAAGGCCCATTAACTCGCCGCTTGCACGTTTGAGATAGTATGAGGGCGTCTTGCCGCTGCCGCCCCTTACCCGGAAGAGCGAGCGGGCATACGCTTTTTTTCTATCAATTTAAGTTGATTGAGAAGCTCATGTTACTCCCCATTATGCGTTTTCATGGAGGATTTATGCTACAACTATGAAGATTTAGAGGTGGCTTTGTGGTTCCACCAGAATGAGCAGATCCTCAATGTCAGAGAAAGAAAGTTGGCGTGACACAAAATCAGTGAGGCACATTTTAGGTTGCTTTGTTAATATAGGGAAAGCTAAGGGAGGCCTTTCAAATGTGTGAGAAGTTTCTAAGCTTTGCTGAATGGATTGGGCAAGGTTAACAGAGAGTTGGGAGGAACCCTTCAATCAAGATCTGATTTCTTGTTACAAGTCTGGATATTACCTAGGATCGATCTATCTGGATGTGTTGTACCTTTGTAGTCGATCCCATTTATTACGAGGAAAGACTTGGTTTTTGGTACTTACTGACAGTTTCCCTCTTTCCTCTGGAAGTCAGAATATTGCCATTTCTTGGGAGGTTCTATAATGTTGTTTTCAAGTCCAGATTATAACTTTCAGAATTACTGATGAGTTGGTGGTTCTGATGTTTATATTGGCTTCAAGCCTGCAACACGGTGATTTTTGTAATCTTTATTATACCAAGGCGCAATTTGTTCTGTTCATCAAAGATGTAAAACCTTCCAAATTTCATTAACGATTACCTCAGACTTATCTTTATCTTTATACGCTGTCATGTATATGCTAGATTTTTTCTGCTTCTGATTATAATATGCACATAATACTTTTTACGTTCTTGATTTTGAGCAACATTTTCACCCATCTTAGTCATGAACCAAATCTGACACCCATTTTGTTGCTTCGTCTGTGTGGACAGGATTGCACGAAGGGTTATCTAAAGCTTTTGGTAGTCACTGCGGCATCTAATAATGCCGAAAATGAGGCTATCCAAAGGTCTGTTGGCAATGGTTTTTTTTATTAATTTTATACATCTTTTGGTTTGATGAGTTGCTAATGGCATTTTTTGCTTTTATAGCACTCGAGACCTTTCCTTGATTATTGATGCTCTTTTGAAAACAAAATCTCGAACAGTCTTGACAGATATAATCAACAAAAATGGTACTCCAATTGTCACGTTCTTTCAGGGTTTTGTGTGAAATTTGATTTATGTTGAGAGTTTAAAGTTTACTTTTTCTTGGATAACTCTGAAATCTTTGTAGGCTTGCAAATGCTGCACAATATAATGAAGCAAAATCGGAAAAACAACATCAAAATACCGATACTTCGAAAACTTCTGAAGGTCTGTATACTATTTAAATTGTTTACAAAATACCTTAATTGTTCTTTGCTATTTTAATGGCAGCCATTTAGTTGTCTGATAGTCAACAATGGAAAATGTATGATCATTTTAGTGCTTTAAGTCCAAAGGTTTATCTATCTAAAATGTTACAGATGATCCAAACTTGAAATGCTTTAATTTAAGCAACGTCGGGCGACATTTAAGTTTTTGGATTTCTCTTTGTTGCAGTGATAGTAAACAGAATTGGCTGTGTTATAAGTTTAAACAAGATGGCTAGTTTAGTACATACCCTTTATGGATGTACTACTATTGGTGGAATTTTGGAAATCATTGCTGTGGTGTTGGTTAAAGGAGTGCCAGAGAAAAAGGAGAAATCATCAAATAGAAAGATTTGGCGCAGGGGAAGGCCGGAGGGTTTGAAACACTTTTCAGAAGAAGGGGATGAACATAAATGATGCGGGGTGAATTTCCATTAAATGATTTGAGAAGGGATCGAGTGAGAGAGTATGGTTGACATGAGTTCTCTGGGGGGGGGGGGGGGTTGTTGTTGTTGTAAGGGATTAATTGTGGCGCCCTCGGATCTGGGTACCTGTTTAGGTGGCATTCACAATATAATGTTTTGTAAAGATCGCATTTAACCAACGCGATTTTGAATGTCATATTTCCCTCTCGGACTCGCGACAAGTCAGAGGACTGTCGCTATCCGAGAGCTTAGTGCAATCAGAATTGTAATACTACGAATGCGTGTAGCGGGGTACCGTGGCTCTGATACTAAACTGAAACGCCCGAGGATCCGGGTACCCGTTTGCACGGCATTCGCAGCATTATTTTCAGTCACATTAGTTAAAGTGAAATTGAGGGGAAATTTTTTGCGTTTCGCATTTGACATTCATAAAAATGTAACAACAACAGAAACAACAAGAAGTGCCACCAATTTGTTTTTCATTAATTTCCACATATATACAATGTTAGTTTCTTTTGTTACATGTTGTATATATATGAAAATTAATGAAAAGCAAATTGGTGGCACTTCTTGTTGTTTATGTGGATGTTACATTGTTTATGAATGTAAAATGCGAAAATTTTCCCCTCAAATTCACCTGAACTAATGCGATCATTTCTGAAAACAATGCTGCGAATGCTGTGCAAATGAGTATCCGGATCCTCGGGCGTTTTATTAATTCTCTTGCTATGTTTAGGTTTGTATGGGGTGAGAGAAGGTTATATGGAGTATGCCGAGGAAATGCATTCCAGTGGCTTTAGATATCCTGGATTGCATCACCTCATGGAAACATTTTCTCATCCTTATCCCTCCTTTTTTTCATACACGAAATCACATTCATTTAGCATCCTACTAAAATAAGTAACATTCTTCCCGTGGGCCGTCTATTTTGTGACATGCTGTTTCTGGCATGTTTCATGATATTCATTGACTTTTACCGTCTATTTTGTGACATGCTGTTTCTGGCATGTTTCATGATATTCATTGACTTTTACGTATCTTCAGGATCTTTATCCGATTAGTATAAATCATGTACACATGCTCTAAATGCGGAAAGTTTCATGGTTAAGATTTCAAAAGGCTGTAATTACCGAACTTTTTGCAGGAATTATCAAGTTACCAACTACTAATGAGCTCCTTCCATTAGCTTCGAATCAAGTTTTTATGATAAAACATATAGGAGCTTTGCAGTAGGAAACCTATATTTGAGTATGCCGAAGGAAACCTATATTTGCATGGGAGCTTTGTAGTAGGTTCATGACTGAGAGGAGGATAGAATACGGATATTTGGCATTTTTTCTACAGTGAGTTGCTTGTAGTTGTAGTTGGGAAATCTTATATGATACAACAGTAACCATCCTTTTCCTTAAAATGGGAGCAATTACATGGATTCTTTGCTCCCAGTAGATCTAATTTTGGTTTTAGCCAGGATTACATATAAAAAGCCACATCCCTTTTCCTAGTCTCATTTCAACATTTCTTTAATGTCTCCCATCCTTCCTTACAAGGCTCTTCTTCTAACTACTCCCACCCTTGAATTGTACCACTAGATGGACTTCTTTGCACATTTCCGGATAACCTTGGGTCAATTTTCCTCATTTTATCTTCTTTATCTCATTTTATCTTCTAGTGGGTGGCACCAATCTTTTGTCAGATGTTATTGTACCAAATCTTGTAATCCTTTATGTGGAAACACATCTTATACTACGTCTTCATCTCAGCTTTGTCCAAGATTCATTATCATAGGGATCATTTGGCTTCTAGATGGAAGGTGGGAGAAGGCAGGGTTGTGAGAGAGGAATTGGTCTTGAGAGAAGACAGACTTGTGAGAGAAGGTGGCCTGCTAAGCATTAGTTCAGGGTTCTCATCCGGAGGAGCGTGGGGGGAAGGGGGTCAGGGGTTAGGAAAGGCCACCGTTTATTGTGAGAAGAGTGGTTTGGAGGAGTGGATGGTGGTTTCTCATTGGAAGTGGGGAAAAGGATTGGGTCCAGCTTATTTCTGCTGTAGGCATCGCGACCATCTTGCAAAGGTGTGCTTTTCTCCGTTGTATGTCTCGTGCTGCTTGTCGGGTCACCTCCATCTCTCGTGTTTGGGGCTTTCTTCTCGATGGTCGAAGAGAACTTTGTATGTAGAACCAAGAGCTTCAGGACACCTTGTTGTTGTTGGGGACTTTGTCGTCGGTGACAAGCCCTTCTCAAATGTAGTAAAAGAAATCCCCTTCAAACAAAGTTTCTCTTCGGCTTCTCGGTTTTTTTCTAATTGGTGCGATGTCGAATGATTGCATAACTCAGGAGTTGGTGGAGGTGAAGGTCCGCTCTATTCTTGGACCTTCCTCCTCGAGGGATGTGGTGCCTCTTGTGTCAAAAGTGTGTTGTGCCTATGGCCTATCGGTTATGGAAGTGTCCTCGTTGCTCTCTAAGGATTCTTCGTGTAAAGGTGTCTTATGGAAAAAGACTCATTTTGCTTATGGGGGAGTTGAGGGAGAGATGCTAGTTCACCCGGAGGGGGTGTTGCTGCTCTTTCTGACCTTTTAGATTCTCTGACTGCTTCTACATGAGGTTGGAGTGGTGCAAGAGGTACTCTGTTGGTTTGTCTCCGGGATCTGACATCAAGATGGTGGTTCTTTTCTCATGGAAAAAGGATGCTCTCTCCATCGAACATGTTCTTGCTAAAGGTGGGTCATGCGTGCTTGGACCTTAGGGTGGTGGAGCCGCCAGCCCCTGCTTTTGTTGCTCCTAGTTGTGTTGATCATCCTCTTATGACGGAGCATGTTCCGGTGGTGCCGCTACAAGTGACAGCGGTCACAGTGATATCCGCGACAAGGTATCCAGATGTTTAAAATCCCATAAAATGTGGATATGGAATTGATGTGCATGAGGTTACTAGGGTTTCTTCAGGTATTCTTTCGAAGGCAGTGATCTCAGGCTCGTGTTCGAATTCAATTGGGTCTCTTTACCTGTCTTATCTCTGGAACCGAGTCCTTCGATTGCTGGATTGATTAAGTCTTTGATGGATCGTCCTCTGCCCCATTCTGTAGACTCTAACATGTTTGATGGCATTGAGGGGCCTTCGCCTTTTGTCTTGGCCTTGGCAAGGCCGCTCAGGGGGAGCCAATGGCGTTGGCGACGCTCTAGCGGGTAGAGCCTCCTCTTACGGTGCTGTTGACACTCTGGTGAGTGGGGTATCCTTGCGGGCTCTAGTTCGGACATAGCAACATTGCCACGTTGTAGCTCGAGACCTTGCTGGGGGTAGTAATTGATTCTGACTCTGCTGGGGTTTCAAACTTGGAAGGAGGTGGTCGGGGAAAAGCGAAAAGGTATCATCCAAGGAAGAGGGCTCTCTAGGAGTTGGGGAAAATTTGTGTGTGAAGAAGCCCTATTTGTGGACTTGAAGCCCATACGGGGTTTTCATCCTCGTAAGAGGTCCTGGCCAACCTCCCTTATGACTCCTTCCTTAGTGCCAGTTTGATGGAGGAACATGTGGAACCTTTCAAATTAGCCATTAATGGAGACACTAGGGTGGTATTGGTCACTACAGGGACTCCTTTGATTCCTCAATGAATGGTAGCCGGGTGGCATGGTGATATGGTACTTTTACAAGAGACATAGATCCATTCCTAGATCGATGTGTTGTGGGGTGGACCCATGTTAACTAAATTTAGAGCTATGGACACGGTTAGAAGCCCAGGAAGTTTCCTTGTGGAATGGGATGGTGAATGTTTTCACCTTATTTCCTATTGTGGGCATACATATGATTTCTATTTTTGCTCAGAGATACCGTGGGAACATTGAGCTTTTTCGAGTGTATATGGAGTCGTGGACCTACATATCCAAACCTTCGACCGAGATTGTGGGAAGGCATTTGAGAAGCCAGCTTGTTTTTGCTTCGGTTCCATGGTTAATCGGAGGAGATTTCAATGTTGCTTTGTTTGCAGCATCATGATGACCGTTCACGCTTGCGTAGGGGTCGGGATCATGGTTCTAGTGCTTTGTTGAAACAATGCATGAACTCCAAATGGAGGTGGTAGATGCTATGGATTGTAGATATATATGGTTTAACTTGGGAGCGAGGTTGTGTCTTGACTGCTTCCTGTGTGAGACCAGTCTGGGTATTGTTTCTCCTCTGTTGTAGGTTAACGCCCTTCCTCAGTTACGTTTTGGCCCATTGATATGGTTTTCGGTCGAGGTTCTCATCCTAGACCTTTCTTTCGGATTGAGAAGGCGTTGTTGCGTGAGGAGGGTTTCAAGGAACTTAGTAGGGACTTTTGGTCATCTTTCTGATGTGAGGGTTCTGTGACTACAAGATTAGCCTAGAGGCTCGTGGCCCAGAGATCCCAGCTCTGTGAGTTTAAGAAAGAGCTTCGAGTTGTGCGTACAGCTCGTTGATCTACAACTCAATCAAGAATCACCTGCTTGGATCGCATTGAAGATGCGTGGTACCTCTCTTCTTCAAAGCTGTCAAAATAAACTGATTTCCAGAGGGCCATCCAAAAGGAAGACAAAAAGACAGAGGTTGTGTGGCAGTAAAGATCTATGCAACATTGGATAAGAGAGGGGAATGCCAACACAGAATTCTTCCATTCCATCGCTAACGGAAAGAGACGCCACAATTACATCAGTTCGGTGGAGGTAGAGGGTGCACCTTTTGAGGGGGGGGGGTAAAGATGTTGGCAGGGCAACGATGGGCTTCTCTTGTAACGTGAACCATTGGGGCTCGAGTAGTGGGTGGTGATGGAAAGGTGTGATGACCTCCTTTTTATATGAAGATCTAATGAATGCACTCACTAAAGGATTCATTGTTGACGAGATTCGCTATATGGTGTGGGATCTCAACGCAGATGGATCTCCTGGGCTTGATGGCTTCGTAGTGTTTTATTTAAGAAATTCTGATCTGTTGTTAGCAACGACATTTTGGAGATGCTGAGTGAATTTTCTGCAGGTAATCATGGTTTTATAGATTAATTCATGCTTTGCCATTTCTCCTGAAGAAAGAAATTGCTTCACGATAGAAGATTGTAGACCGATCGCTCTATCTAATGCAATATATTTGGTTGTTGCGAAGGTCCCATCTAAGCGCTTGCTTGAAGTCCTTGATGGGCTTGTGGATGATGTCCTGATTGCATTTTTTCCCGACAAGTTTATGATGGACAGTGTAATCACGTAAGCTTATGACTGTATCAGTTGGTGCTCTCTAGGAAGCTTTGACAAAGCAGGGTTTTCTTAACACCTGGATCTCTTGGATGAATGGATTTGTTACCATCACTTTGTTGTCGGTGCTAACCAATGGCAAATCAGATGGGGAATTTTTTCAGTCATAGAGGGGGGTTAGGCAGGTGTGCCCTTTCGCCCCCAATGTTTTGTCCTTGCAGTCGATGCCCTGACAGTCATGGTACAAAAGGTGGTTCGGAGTGGATACGCCTTGGGATACAATAACGAGGATATTTCGATTCCGATACTGCAATATGTAGATGACACTATTTTTTTGTTGGGGGAGGGGCAAAGCTGTCAAGGGGTATGAGCACGGTGAAGGATATTAGGGGTGAGCTTTCATGCATTGGGATTAAACACACACAATATCTATTGTTCTACCCTGCAAAGGTGTTTTCCTTTTTGTTAATTGGGGCTACCTCTAGCCTGTGGGAAATTGAGGCACTTAGATTGGCTTCTAGTGGTTGAGCGACTTGAACGGATTTTGTCGAAGGCAATTCTTGCTTCTTATTTGATTTTCTTTGTTTCCACCCATCTTCTTCTAGGTTAAATCCGAATTTCCTATTATGTCCTGCATGAGGAGATTTTTCAGCTCTTCGGACAACATATCCAGAGATTGGGATGTTGTTACACTCTTCGTGGATCGGGGTTTGGGGGGGGTCATATCTTGTGTGCATAGTGTTTAGGAGGGTGTCTGGCATCCCCTCGAGCCCGCGTATCCCTCCATGCATCATTGCTTTACCCACGACTTTTTGGAGAGGTATATGTAGTGTAATTCTCATTTTATGTGCTCACATGTAGTTTACCATTGCTTCTTTTTATTAGCATTCAATCGGGAAGCTCTCCTTTAAGATGTTTGGGAACATAATCAATGGGCTTCAATCTTTTTTTCATATTTTTTCAGAGCAAAAGGTTGTGGAGTTCATGAGATTATAGAACCTTAACTCCAGTGTCGGGGGTCCAACGATGAGGACCATTGGATCTGGAAGGATGGCTATTACTCAGTCAAGAAGGCTTGTGTGGCACTTACATCATCTCATATATCTTTATCGAGTAGTAAATATCATGATTGCAAATTTACTTGGATATTGTGGAATGGTGGTAGCCCACTTTGACAGAGAAATGGTGGGCATATTTTTATCAATGTAATGATGAATTCTGTCCCATTTGCAATTTGGCGTTTGAAGATTATTTATTTCTCTCTTGCACAAGCATTCGAAAGGTATGGGAGGATGCATGTATCACTTGGTAGGATCGTTGCTCTTACTTGGCTTTTTAGGGAAGTATTTTGGCAAAATAGTTCAAATCTGTGATGTATTTATGGAAACCGCTTGCTACACTTTGGGCTATCTG
Source organism: Ottelia alismoides (assembly GCA_037367405.1). Taxonomy (NCBI): domain Eukaryota; kingdom Viridiplantae; phylum Streptophyta; class Magnoliopsida; order Alismatales; family Hydrocharitaceae; genus Ottelia; species Ottelia alismoides. The sequence continues at coordinate 195,156 of JAZKJV010001538.1, read as the reverse complement.
GCTCTCCCGCAATGGAGTTGTATTTAGAAATGAGCGGTATCATGTGGAGAATGTAACCCATCTTGCCAGATCTCTACTCAAGACATGACTGCTATAAGTTTACCACATTAATATATTCTGGGGCGGGAACTAATCACTAGTGCTTCCCCTTTTTTGGTTAAAAAAAATTCACTGTCCTAAAAGTTGCACCGAGCACGAGTTCTTTGAGTGACATCTTCATCAATTTCTCCATCTTTTAGAACCGTTGGGAGAAAAGAATTGCATACGTTTGAGGAGATCCTAGGTCTCTCTTATATAAGAGAAAATCCGTTGTTAATTACATGAGAGGTACATAAAGAAAATAGAAATGAGAAATAAATACTAATAAGAGATACAAATATCCCAACACTCTCCCTCAAGCTGGAGCATATATGTCTATCATGCTCAGCTTGGAACAACACCTCTGAAATGATCATCTAGCAAGGGCCTTGTTGAACATATCAGCCGTCTGATCTTCAGTAGAAATATGTGAGGTGGATATGAGACCTTTCTGGATCATGTCTCTGGTATAGTGGCTATTCACCTCTATATGCTTGGTCCGTTCATGAAATGCAGGATTGTCGGCATTAATAGAGCTCCTTGATTGTCACATAAAAATTGCATGGGAAGTGGAACCTTAGTAGCAGGATCAGTCAAGACCGATCTAACCCACATCATCTCTGTGGTCCTTTGAGCTATGGTCATGTACTCAGATTCTGTTTTGGATCTAGCAACCACTGTCTGCTTCTTGCTTTTCCAAGATACGAGAGAGCTCCCAACAAAAATAACAAAGCCAGAAGTAGACTTCCTGTCTCTAAGGCCTCCTGCATAATCTGCATCTGCACAAGCTATCACCTCAAGAGACCTATCACTGCTGAATATAAGACCAATACCCGGTGAAGTCTTCAAATATCTCAAAATCATATAGACCACATCCATATTAACCTTCCTGGGCTGCTCCATAAACTGGCTCACCTTGCCACAACAAAGGATATGTCTGGCTTGGTGATGGTAGCATATAAGAGCTTCCCAACAAGCTCTCTGTATCTCCTCTTATCAATCTCCTCAGTGTCATCATCATATAATCTCATACTCGGATCCATAGGGGTAGTAACATGCTTGTACCCTGTTATACCTGTCTCTAGTAGAAGATCAGCCCCAAACTTCCTCTAGGTCATCACAAGACCACGCTGGTTCCTGAAGAACTCTAATCCAAGGAAGTATCGAAGATTGCCAAGGTCCTTAGTCACAAACTGCTGATCTAGGAACTCCTTAGCATCCTGAATGCCCTGCTCATCATCACCCGTGACAATAATATCATCAAAATAGACAAGAATAACAACAATACCTCTATGTATCATCTGAATAAAAACGAGTGATCCACAATGGACCGCGCAAGCCCCTGTTGCTCTATGAACTCTGAGAGCTTCCGATACTAAGCTCTCGGACTCTGCTTCAGGTCGTAAATTGACTTGTGGAGCCTATACCTTTCTGAGACTCCTGCTCAGCTGCAAACCCCGGTGGCTGCTTCATATATACCTCCTCATGTAGATCGCCATATAGAAATGCATTATTCACATCAAGTTGGTAAAGAGGCAAGTCTTGTGAAACATCAACTGATAGAAGAATGCACAGTGTCGAATGTATGGCCATCGGAGAGAAGGTATCTTGATAGTCCACCCCATAAGTTTGGGTGAACCCTTATACTACAAGTTTTGCCTTGTAGCGATCTACACTGCCATTTGCTCGTTGCTTCATCGTAATGATCCATTTGCACTCCACAACAAAGGTACCTGGAGGAGCAGGATCAACCCTCCAGGTACCACGAGACTACAAAGCGACCATCTCCTCCTCCATGGAAAGTCACCAACTACTATCCTGTACGACCTTCTGATATATTCGTGGGATAGTAATAGCAGAGAGTCCCACAACAAACCTCATGTACTCCTCCAAAAGATGGTCCAAGGAGACGCGCGGCTAGAGGATTTGTGGCACAATTACGGCGCGGCTTCTTCAAGGCAATAAGTACATCCAGGTCATCAACCTCTATGTTCCTCGGTATCAATTCCTCTTGTACAGTATCTTGTGGAACATGCAAATCTCAAGTGCCATCAGTAGAAAATATGTGATCATTACATACCTGAGGCGTGCTGGATGACGGGAAAGGCGCATGGGAAGAGGGGCGAGTAGAGGACCTGCGAATGTAAAACCGTGTAGGAATTGTGTCAGGGTAGACGAGGGTGGAGGAGGTGGAAATGATCGAGACTCAACATGAGGTATAGTTGATGGAGATAACGGAGGTGGAGGAACAAAAATGCCCTCGCCAGAATCAACGTTAGACAACCTGTCACATGTAGGAGAAAAATACATAATAGACTCAAAAAATATGAAATCAACATTAACATAATACTTTCTCCCTACATGATCAAAACATCTGTTTACCCTTTTTGGGTACGCTAATAACCAACAAACACACATTTGACATCTTTAGGAGAGAGCTTGCCATGTCCAAGAGTAAAATTGTGGACAAATGCCACAGATTAAAAAACTCTGGGTGTAAGGGAGAATAGATCATTCTCGGGAAACGCAATCAAGAAAGGAACCTTTTCTCCAAAGATAGTGGAAGGTTTGCGGTTCACCAAGTAGCAAGCAGTGAGAACAACATCACCCCATAACGAATGAGGAGCTCGACTCTGAATTAAAAGAGTCCTCGTGACATCCAGAAGATGACGGTGTTTGCATTCAGCAACACCATTCTGCTGTGAAGTATAAACACAAGAAGTCTGATGAACAATACCAAGATCTGAGAAAATCACATAGCTATAAAGTGGAAAACTCCAAGGCATTGTCAGTACGAATAAACTTCACATTAGCAGAAAAAAATGTTCTTAACTTCAATAAGAAAAGATTTAATGACGTGACTTGCTTCAGACTTATTTTTTAACCAGAACTCCCACAATAATATAAAAATCATTCACAGCAACCATATAGAACCGATGTCCCTGATGATCGGGAACACGACTAGGACCCCAGATATCAAAATGAAACTACTCAAACGGCTGACTATTGTGATGACTCTGACGACTCAGAAAAGAAGAACGATGGTGCTTCCCAAGCTGACATGCCTCACACTCCAAGGTAGTACGAGACTACGAGTAAAAATCTGAGGAAGAACATGACACAACTTCTGCAGAGGAAGGTGTCCAAAGTGAAGATGCCATATTAAAGGAGAAACCGATCCAAAAGGAATGGTAGCAACACGAGCACACGGAGGCTGGACAAGCCTGTAAAGTCCTCTCTGCTCACGGCTGCATCCAATCACCCTACCCATGAGTATGTCCTAAAACACAAGAGAAGAAGGATCAAATGTGGCACGCCAATGTAAATCTTTTGTAATTTGGCTAATAGACAAAAGATTCATTTGAAATTTCTACAGACGCGTCAAAGGAGCCAGAACAATCTCCCCCTGACCAATAATGGGTAGATGAACCCCATTAGCAATTACCACTGATCTACCAGGAGGGATAGACCTGTAAGAACTAAACTGTGCTCGATCGCTACACATATGATGAGATGCTCCAGAGTCCGTGATCCAATCAGTCAGATCTGAATTGCTACAACTGGTAAGTGCATAAGCAATACCTGACAAACTCGAAGAAGCTCTGGCAACAACCGCGACATCTGAGGAACCTGCAGCTGAAGAGGTTGGAGTAGTCATCATCTCTCTCAGTCTGGAAACAATATCATCTAACCTCGCATCATGAGAAGGAGTTGAAGTGGTCTCTGTTTGCTCTGCAACACGGGCAGACGCTGGATACCCATGCTTCAGATAACATGTCTCCTTCGAATGACCTAGACGGTGGCAATGTGAGCATGTGCCACACTGACGTCCTCCTCCTCGACCATGTGGTCCACACCTGGGGAACTGTGAAGTACCTCTCTGCCACGAGAAGCTGCCATAGTAGAGGGAGTCTCGGTCATGGTACTAGATGAAGTAGTGATGTTGCTCAGCCTCTTGTAAACCTCCTCCATTGGAGGTATCGTCTCTCCAGTAAGTAGTTGATACATGATGCATCGTACTCAGAGTCAAGAGATGATAGAAGACCCCTGTCATAGTGGCATTCCGGTATGCCTGTTGATGCTCAGTGCTTGTAGTAATGGACATAATGCCATGGAGTCGCTTAAACATGCTTTGAAGATGAGAGAAGTGGGCATGAAGAGGCCAACCATTCTGCTTGGTCGAGAATATATCATACTGCAACTGGAGGATCTTGCTCTCATTCTTGGCTTGCCCGTTAGTGTCAACTAAGATATCCCACATAGCCTTGGATGTGGGTTGATTGACTATGTCATTGGCAATCTTCGTGGTGAGCGTCCCGGAGAGCCAAATCCTTGCATATGCATCATCTTGCTTCCAAGAAGCATTAACCCAGTCTTATCCGTTGGCTCTGAACCAGTCAAAATGTGCTCCTTGCTATGGGATTGCATAAGGGTGCGAAACTGCATGGACCGCAACTCGTAGTTGGTCCCATCTATCTCTACGATGGGAGCCGAGCCCTTGAAGGCACCAGACGATGAAAACACGTCACTCTTGTTCTCCGACATGATAAGCAAATGCCAAGAATCCGGAACAAACTGGGAAGTAGACTACTCTAAGCGTGCCTATACAATCATATGGAGGAGTGGTTGTACATGTAGACTCGCCCAACCATCCTTTTCAATCTTTGTTGTAGTCTTGGGCCAAAAACTATGATTTATATGTCGAAAATCACTATTTCCGATTGAAATCAGATTGTGTTGGTCTATAGCAGTGGCCGAATAGTGCCCCAAAGAAGATGGTGCAGCTGCAATGCGTAGTGGCGCATGGGGACAATGCGCAGGTGCTCAGGAGCACGTGCAGGTGCAGTTGCACATGCGAGGCGCGCATGTACACATGAACGTAGGTGCTTGCGCAGGTGCAGTGCGCATGCGCACAATAAGCGAGAGGGTGGTGCCGAGATCGGGGACGATGGCGGGGCCGGCGACGTGTAGGGTAGGGTTTTGGTGGGATATGGGAACCCTGATCTATGACCTTTGCTCGATACCATATTGGGAGAAAAGAAATGCATACGTTTGAAGAGATCCTAGGGCTCTCCTATAAAGGAGAAAAGCCCTGGGTTAATCACATGAGAGGTACATTTTTTTTTGAAATCCATAAATGAGGAGGATACACTCGAAGGTGCACGCCCCAAGCCTTTATTGAAGAGAAACAGAAAAAAAGAAGAAAGGGGAGATTACAACCAGACGCCGTTACAAAGGCCCATTACAACGCCCAATCCTCCACCAATCGCTTAGCCAAGAACTACATGTTTTCCTTATAGAATCTTTGGCTCGAGAATAGCAAATCATTCCTACCCCTCTTGATCGCCCACAGAATGGCCACCGGATAAAGTATCTCCACCTTAGGCCTATCCTTGTTTGAACGAAGCGCGCTCCAGAAGGTCTGGAAATCGTCCGTGCAGCACCAGTCCAAGCCAGCCCCCTACCATACTTGAATCACCATGGGACATAGGAAGAAGAGGTGTTCCACAGATTCAATCGATTCATTGCAAAGCAAGCACCTGTCCGAGATGGAGCGTAAAAGCCTGGCACATCGGTCCCTCGTCATCAGCCTCTGTCTCCTAAGCAGCCAAAGAAAGAAACCAATTCTCTCCGGAAGCCTGAGAGCCCAAAGAAAAGCACAATCCCGGCTAAGCATCTCCGAATGCGACGGCGGCGGCCGAGAAATAGCCCCGAAGTCCTTCTTGATCGAGAAAGGGCCCCCTCCAAGACCAGTGGTCCCGACCCCCCGAAGGGCGCCCCACCTCCCTCACAGCATCGAGCAAAACCAAGAAATCCTCCAAGGTCCGAGAAGGTGGGGCACCAATTACCATCAACCCAACAGTCTGCAACCGAACAAAATTTGTCATCAGCCAAGGCATACAACCGAGGGAAGCGCGAGCAAAGCCCCCCCCCCCCCCCCCTCCAATCGTCCATCCAAAAGGAGAAAGAATCTCCCCCACCAAGGGCCGACCTAAAAAGCGCAATATTCTTCAAGAAGACCTCCACAACCCCCCTCCAAAAACGCGTGGGTGAGGTAATACGCGGGACCTGCGAAGGCAGCATCACCCCGACGCCATAGATCCGCCTAATCACATCACAACAGAGATCCTCCCCCGGCCCCCATATCCTGCTAGCCCACTTAAGGAGCAAGGCGTCGTTCATTTGGTCTAGCGACTTCACCCCCAACCCTCCCCGATCCTTCCTGCACGTAATATCCTCCCACCCAACCAGGTGGATCCCTCTCGACCCACCCTTCTGCTTCCCCCATAAAAAGGCACGCATCCTCTTCTCAATCGGGGCTCTGATTCCCTTAGGCATTCACCGATTAGATAGAAAATAGATCGGGATGGACGCAATGACCGCCTTTAAGAGAACCAGCCGGCCCCCTCTCGACAAGATCGCTGACTTCCACCCAGCCAACCTCTCCTCCACCTTCTCCGCCACCCTCAGCCAGTCTCTCGTCCGCGTTCTGCCCAAGGTCAAGGGCATCCCCAAATAGTCCATCGGCAATGAAGAGCAAGCCGAACCCAACGCCATTGCACACGCGTCAACCTCCACATCCGCAAGGCTGAAAGGAACAAACTTTGATTTACTATTGTTCTTAACCTTTCCCGACAATTCATCAAAAATCTCCAGGGCCACTGCCATGCCCCTAGCCTCCTCCGGACCCCCCTCAATGAAAAAAAGCGTATCGTCGGCATATTGCAGGATTGAGATCAGCATGCCCTCCCTGGAAAACCCCTTCGAAAGGCCGTTGTTGACCACCCGAGTGGCAATATCAGATAGGACATAAAGAAAATAGGAATGAGAAATAAATAGTAATAAGAGATACAAATATCTCAACAAGAACAACCTAAATATTTAAAGGCTTTCTTCGAAGTCAAATGAGTTTTAAGCTTTATTTCTCTCATTCCTCTGACTTTTTTGTTATTAAACTTACTCTCCTTATACTCAGTCGTGATTCCACTTAGTTGGAAACACTTATAGTCGAGAGCCACCCTCTAAAGCTCAGGCTTCTTATTGACTCTACCAACTTGTATCGTCCTCTAATATAGTGTCTTCATCAAACAAAATGCACCCAGGCACCTCCCTTCATGTGTGTAGTTTTGTCCATATTCTAGGCAAAGTTGAAGTATTTGAGTTGATCTATGCTGAAGATCGTTATCGATATTAAAATGAATTGTCAGCCTATTTATAACCCTTACACAAGCTGATGCTTTATCATACATTTCTTGTATTAGATTGACATGTCAAAAGGCTCCTTTTTTCATCCAACCTCCATGCGATTTCTCTTGTGCAACATCTTAATCCTTCTCTATATCAATAAAGATCATAGGAAAGTTTCTTATTCTGAAACTTCCATCAAATGCCCTGGAAGGTGTTTAGCCTCAGCTGTAAACCTACAGAAAATGAAACTAAACAGGGTAACTGATTATTTATATCTTGTCCCAACTTTGTTCATTTTCTTTTCCCATAACTTCATTGAATGTGTCAGTCATTTGATACATTTATGATTGCACAATTTTGTATGTCATTTTTTGGTCAATAAAGGTATCACTATAGTTTTTATCGATTCATTTAGTTTTTTTTCTTCATTTTTCATATAATAGCGAATAACTTTGTATGCTAAGTAATATCATCCCTTGCAACATCTCCCAAACATATGCAGAATGTCATCTGGTTCCACTGCTTTCCAAGTCTTAATCCTCTTTAAATTTCCTCCCCGGTTTTTTCTGAATTCGCCAATAATAAGCACGATGTAATTGGGACACCAAATCTAAGAACTGGACACAAAATCTAAGAACTCCACGAGATTGATATCAGACATTACCATTATCATTAAAAGACTACAAAAATAATGCTTTCATCTTGACTTTATATCTTTAATAGTAATATTCATTTATTCTCATTATTTATGCACCTAACACATGTAACATCCTTGTTCCTTTCTTCTTTGACCTTAGCTAGCTTGAAAATATTTCTTATACTCTCATTCATGTTAAGTTTCACATACAAATGTTCTCACACTTGTGTTTATATTTCTCTAACAACCTTTTTGCTTCGTTCATTACCTTCTTATACTTTTGCCGATTTTCATATGTTCTTTTAGGAGAAAATCTTAAAACTCTTATTTTTCATTTTAAGTTTCTCTTGTCACTCACCACTAGGCATCCTTATATGCTAGTGCAGCTCCTTAAGACACTTAAAATCTCTTTATTGACTTTTCTAATGCGTCTATCTACTGGATGTCACATTTCATCATAGCTTCCGACGAAATCCCATTCAACTTATTGTATCATCTTCTTTTCGAAACTTTTCATTTTTTAGTATCCATCATTTAAAGGTAAATCCTTGCAATCTCTAGATTCTCTACAGCACAACATATCAATGTGTCTTTGTCTAACCATTCTTGAAAACGATTAAGTTCCATTTCTTTTTCAAGAAAGTATTTGGTACAACAAGATCTGAAGGTATTGCACTGATTAAGGATTTTTCCCTTTATTCTTATATCTGTAACCACGGCCAACATGTAATTGAAAACTTCAAAGCATCTTTTTCTCACATGTCTATTTAATCTCCACCCAAAAAGGTTTTCTTTATGGGATTAATTGAAAATTCTTGTCCACCTTATCTACCCCATTCTTGGCTTTCTCCTTTCCAGTTTACTATAACATAAAACATTTCCACCAAAAAATGATTTTCTTTATTGGAATTGTTGAAATTTCTTTCCCTACTTCCAAATCTTGATTTTTATTCTTTACTGGAGGCTACATTGAGGTGCTTATGTGCAAATGATAGTTAGTATATGCACTCCTAGGATCACTTTAATCATCGCAATTCATAATAACGTCAACCCATGTTCAACTTTCTCCTTTTCAGAATACAATAATTTAAATCCTTCTCCTTTGAACTCGGTTTTTTCTCCTCGCCATTTTTTGAAAAAACCAAAGGACGATCATGGAAATTAGTGATCCTTCAAATTTTATACCAAGAGATAAAAGTGTACATGAAAGAAATTACAACTCTTCGTCCCATAATGTGGCAATGATGGATCACATTTTCAATGTATAGTCTTCTAGTCTGGAACACCATCTCATTTCTCTGCATCTATAAAGCCCAAATCAGAGTCAATGGTTTGTAACTATTACTTCCCTCTTTAAAGCTACACCATAATGAATCTAAGGAAGAAGTATATAGCCAACATATATATTAAAATGCCCCAAAACTCTTACAAAAAGGCAAGTGAAAAAAGGTAGTTGACATCTTCCTCCTTATTGCCACATGGAGGACAATAAAAACATGGGTGTCCAGAACCTCATGTAGACCTTGTCACTAATTGTCTTCTCTAAACAAGCCATAAGGTGAGCCTTGACATTCTGGAAGTACTTGTATTCCTTGATGGTGTTTGAATTGATGTCATGTACGGGTGAATGAGCCTTCCAAAAATCATTGAGTTGGACAAATCTGTCATGCCAAACTTGACATTTTCACCGGCATGGACTTGGTCTATCTCTCTACGAAAAAATGCACCATTGCTTGCATTCTTCAAATCTGGCATCAGAAATTTGGCATAAAGGTGGGACGCTATATTATCTGATCACTATTAAAGGTGGCTCGATAATATGCTAACTTTGCATTGGCAACAATTGCGAAATCCATCAAACAAAGAAATAACTCTATAATCCTTCTTGATCCCAACCAAACACGCAACCAAAAGGAGAAACCGTCTCCATCTTTTGACCTCTAGCCCAAAAAGGTGGATATCATCGGAACCACGTTCAATACTCTCTTTCATGAAAAAAGAGTACTAGATGAAAGTTTTGATCCTTTTTCGGAATCTACCTACCAGATAATGGTCCTGTCCACTCATCCCGGAACTGAAAGCTAGTGGCATCACTCAGAATATGCATCATCATTTCCCTAACCAAGGCCTTAAATGTCGGTTTCGGTCACCATTTCGGTATCGACCAAAACGGAATTTCGATGGAATTTCGGTGGAATTTCGACCGAAATTTCGGTCATTTCGGTCTTTTTTAGTACTAGGACCCCCATATTTCGGTCATTTCGGTCATTTCGGTGGAATTTCGATTTTGACTGGATATCGATATTCAACAGAAATTCGACTGAATTTCGCTGAAATTCGAGGCCATGTCCCTAACCAATAGTAGCACATCGCAAATACCCCTCCAAACATCGACTGTGGGGCTATCAGGTTTGGGTTCGCATGCGAATTCATGTCAACATGATAAATATCCTGCAAAAGCTTAACAAGCAAATCATTTCTTCTCCCCCAGATTCGCACAACCCATTTCATTAGAAGGGTTTGATTTAGCTCTTTCAATTTCTTAATGCCTAGGCCTCCGTGTAGCTTGTGTGTGATTGTAGCCTATGCCACATATGTAAAGAAACACCCTCTGTTATTGGCCCATGCCTCAGAATTCACCATAATCTTTTCCAATTAATGACGTACCCCTACCATGACCGATCTTGCAGACATGTAGAAGATAGGTATAGCATCCATGACAAAATTGACCCGAACAAGTCTACCACCCTTTGAGAGTAAGGTGAGTTTCCGTCCCACCAATCGTCACTCCAATTTCTCTGTAAGTGGAATCCATTGTTTCCTCTTCAAACGCTTATAGGTAAGAAGAAGTCCTATGTATTGCAGTGGGAGGCCAGAAATGCGTGTATGGAGAAACTGCACACCTAATAATCTCCTCTTGAGAGAGGGCAAAAGCACGGAAGATGATTTGCTTCTGTTAACCTCCAACCTTGAGATAGAGCCAAATAAGTTTGACGCAACATACATACCGTGTGCCTCGCGTGAACTTCTCTGTATGAAGAACACTGTGTAGTCTGCATACTGCCACAATGGTATAGAAATGTCACCTCGGATGTAGCCCACAATACAGCTTATAGTAACCACGTTCTTTGCCAAGATGGGTAACTTGTCCGTAGTAGTCACAAATATAGGTGGTGCAAGTAGGCAACCCTTACAAATCCCATTTTGGGGTTGGAAATATCTACCTTCAGGTCTTCCGTTTACCAAAGCTGAGAAAGAGGTGGCCGTGATGCATTACTTCATCCAAGCCACCCAAGTATTAGGGAATCCTCACTTCCTTTGTGTGCTCCAGATAAACATCCATCCAGGCAACACTATCATATGCTTTAGAGAAGTCAATTTTCTAGATAAGACCATTGTCTGACCTCTTTTATTCCACAGAAATCTCAGTCGTCAAAACCAAACTATCCGTCATTGACCGTCCTTGGATAAATGCAAACTGCAAAGGGGAGATGATATGATGTAGCACTTTTCGAAGTCGATTGGCGAGGACATTTGCTTGGAGGAGGTATATCCAATTGGAGATAGTAATCGGTTCGATTGGCGAGGACATTTGCTTGGAGGAGGTATATCCAATTGGAGATAGTAATCGGTTTGAAGTCTGCGATGCAATTATTCACCTTTCCTTTTGGAAGCAGGAAGATCAGTGCCTTGTTCAAAAGTTCAATGCAATTATTCGCCGGACTTGGTGCGCCATCTGCATTCAAATGTGTCAGGGTCGCATGTATCTCGCTCATTTGGATTACAGAGGTAAGCTCCTGACCATGGGGTTTTGAAGTCTGAAATATTTCTTCCTCCAGTTCCAAGGGCTCAAGGGAGCCTGGATGCAGATTCTTCGATAAAAGTTGGAGATAGCCGAACCTATCTCAAGATCGCCCGTCACTCTCTCCATCAACCTCGATAGCATGAATATAGTTGCGGCATCTGTTGAAATGAGCCAAAGTGTGAAAAAACTTGGTGCTCACATCCTCTTCTTTTAGCCATCATTGTCTGGATCTTTGTTTCCAAGCAACCTCCGTTTTCTTATCCTCATCAAGGATGATCGCATTCCTCCAACTCTTCTAGTGTCAACTCCCTTGTATCCTCCATCCTGTCCAACGCTTCCAAGGCATTCTGTGCATTATTCCTTCTTTTCTCTCTTCCCAGTTGCATCACTTTATTGTACTCAACGAGACCCTTGTGTAATGCTGATAGCTTTAAGTGGAAGTGCCTGGTAGCCCAACCCTGCACCTCACAAGATCTCCAAAAGTCTGCCACCATATCGTAAAATCCTTGCTCAAGTATCCGTGATTTCTCAAATATGAACATGGCACAATTGTTCGGAATCTCCTCCTGGACTCCATAGGAGCGGCGTGTGGTCTGTGTGCGATCGAAGTCAGGATTTCATCCATTGTTGCTGAAACATTTGTAAGCACTCAATCGAAACAACGTATCGATCAACACGGGAACGGGAGGCTCTATTTCTCCTAGTTTCCTGATCTTGCATTTATCTTGTTTAAACAGACTGAAAAAGTTAATATGTTAATTGTATCTTCCTCCAAAATGTTTTTTTCATGAAACAACAAGGAAGCTTGTTTGATAATCCAACTCTTTCTCCAAAATATCTTGTGGAGTCTGAATAAGTTAGTAAATTCTTACTTTTTTTTAGAACCTTGTACATTTCATTTTCTTCTTCTCTGTTCTGCTTGTTCAGGTGATAGAATTTCTTGCTGCAAAGGGAATACTTACAGTCGAGCACATTAATATGGATCCTACTTGTGTAGGTGTGGAGAGGTAAGTGGCTGAATGCAAATGTTCACTATAGTTTGGTGCATTTCTTTGACACGATTTTTCCCTGAAGGGCATTGACCAGATTAATGAGTAATCCTCTATTGTTTTATAAATCTCAATCTGCTGTGATGAATTAATAATTACATTTGGTTTGGGGGTGTGCGGGGGGATTTGTTACCCCTTAGGCCTTAGGTTACATGTCTGCCATGGTTTATGGGCACCTCTTTTACTGGTAGGTGCTACAGGTCACCATCTCTTTTGCCTGCTTGAATCAGTTTCACGTGCAGGGTATTGATGTCATTTGCAATGTGGTGATACAGTGTATTTTATTTCCCTGTGTTATAAGCAGCGCCTGGACTTCCATTACAGTAGAATCAAAAGCATTACCGTAAACAAACTTACTGAAATATTAAGTTGTACATGTATTCTTATGTAACGTAAGGGTATGTTTGTAATAAACCTAGACCCCCTTCTATATAAGGGAGTCATATTCAATGAGAAAAGACAAGTAAAATTTTCCAATTATTCTCATTTTCTAAGATGGTATCAGAGCCTTGAGATAGGAATCCTCTCCCTTGGGTTCCCGTGCCCTAACGCCAATGAAATACCACGCCACCACCATCGTCTCTCCATTGTCATTGCTCCTGCGCCAAACCTCCACCACCACAGAACCTCTTCCATTGCCTAACCTTTGCCCATCGTCTTCCAACACCATCACCACTATTCCTCGTCCGCGAAACTCCACCGCCATCGCATGTTGTTGCTGCCATCACTGCCGCCATCGCTCCTGCTCCAACAAAGCACCATCGCCATTCTACTACTGCTAGACAAACTCCATATCACTGCCTTGCTGGTCCACGCTCACAACAATTTGGGTTGTCGTCATATCTTGGTGCACCACCTCCAGCACTCAGATCAAGTCTTTGGGGGTATCATTTTTCTTTGGGTACATTTTTTCCTTGCTGAGATTGGTTTTCAGATATGTTAGTGAGAAAGAGAAGGTCTATCATATTCTAGGTTGTATGATATGGTTTGTAGTTATCTTTTATTCTTGGTGCTACTATTGCGTGGATTCAGTTGGTTCTAAGTATCGCGAATCATGTCTAAATAGTAGATTCTTCTTTATGAAGGGGAAATGAAGAACCCCTTTTTTGATACCATCACCAAGTTGGAAGGTGGGAACTATGTGCTATGGTCTCAGTCTCTTCTGAATATAATAGAAGGGCTTGACAAGGAGCACATCATTGCCAAGGAGGAACCAACCGAGAAAACTGGCATGAATGCAACATGGAAGAAGGATAATGCTATGGTCAAGGCATAAATTATGAGTAGTTGTATCTTACGCATTGCGAATGATATTGTGCACTACAAACAGCTAAGTGCATGTGGGACAGTCTCCGCAAGGCTTACTCAGAAGAAAAGAATTGTGCCAAAATCCTCCAGACATTTGTGGATGTCTCAAATCAAGCAAAATGACCACCCTCTTGCTCAATTCTACTCGGCATTAAACTCATGATTCCAGAGTTTGAATTCTTATATGCCCATCTGCACGTGCCCAACGTAGATTTCCCATGGAAGGCCGTATCGATATCGATATCGTTTCGATATCGTATCTATACGATATTTCGACGATATATATATATATATATCGTCGAAATATTGCTCATATCGACGAGCCTTTGTGAAGAAAATACCTGGAAATTGGGATATATCGCCATATCGGTGCCCATATCGGTTCCATGTCGATATTGATATATCGGCGATGCGATATTTCCTTCCATGAGATTTCCTTTAGGAACCAACTAATGGTGGGACTCTTCCTTGGAGGACTGGACCCTACATATGAGGTTGATCGAGCACAGATGATCACGGCCTCTGAGATTCCATCTATGGAAACAACCTTTAGCAGCCTCAACATGTTGTTTATATCCATTCTAGTAGAGGTTCGTTTTGAAAACACATCAGCTATGACCGTATCCTCAAGTAGAGGCCATGAGACCTTCTTTCGAGGAAGTGGACGGGGTCGTCATTTTGGATGTGGAAAGCCCCCGTATACCTTTTGTGGCTGCATGGTCCACATTGAAGATCATTGTTGAGGGAAACATGTTAGACTCCTGTTGGCTCATCAGGCTATCCCGGTGCATGATGACAGTTCGTCAGGAATATCATGAGCAGAGTATGAAGATCTCATGCAACGAATGAGCCAGCTTGGGGTTGCATTGTAACCGTATTCATTAGGGATATGAGCTAACATGGGCACCACTACTACCGAGACAACATCCTTCGATGATCCCTTAGGTATACCTACTTTGTGTTGTACATGTAGGAGTTTATCTACGTCGTCTGATTGGTTGGTAGACTCGGGTGCATCACGACACTTTAGTGGCAATAAAAATCAGTTCACTGCACTTCGAGCGGTTGCACCAGGTCGCGTAATTATTGTCGCAGACGACAGATTATCCCCTATTGCTGGATAGAGAGAAGTCCAAGTGACTCCAAATATTCGGTTGGATAATGTTCTACTTGCTTATAAATTCCCTATGAGTCTTTTATCTGTATCCATAATTACTAAGGAGCTTAACTGTCGAGCTATTTTTGATCCAGTATCTCTTGTCTTTCAGGATATGCTGACGGACCAGGTAATTGGTTGTTGCCGTGAAGGGGTGTGTACCACTTGACACAGTCTCCGTTTGCTGCTCATTTTTCATCATCTACTAGGGAGTCTGCCTACACTTGGCACTTGCGTCTTGGTCATTTGCCTCTACTGAAATTAAGATGATTCTTATCTCAATTTCCGATGTCCACATCCCTCCAATGTGAAGCTTGACAACTGGGAAAGCACCATAGAAGTTCCTTTCCAAGTCGCCCTAGTTGTGTCAGCTAGTTTGTTTTTGATTTAGTCCATTTTGATGTGTGGGGACCGAGTCGAGTCCCAGATCATTCAGGCCATAGGTTCTATCTGGTTGATGCAGATGGTTTTATCTATCTCTTGGATATTTCTTTGAAATCTAAATTTGAAGTTAGGATTGTTATAAAACAATTTTTTGTGGAAATGAGAAATGTGTTTGATTTTAATGTCAAGACTATTTGTACTGATAATGCTCTTGATTTTTGCAACCAACATCTTCTTTCTTTTTTAACTGAACATGGTATCGTCCACCAAACATCGTGCCCATATACATCCAAGCAAAATGGCATTGCCGAAAGGGAGTACCGCACTTTACAGCTTCAAAGTGCTATTCCCTCACCTTTTGGGGTGATGCAGTTCTCACGGCCACATATCTATAAATCGTACGCCGTTAACCATGTTGGAAGAGCATACACCATATTATTTACTCTTCTTCTACAAGAAGCTTTTCCATGTTCCACCTAAAATCTTTCGCTGCACCTCCTTTATCCACATTCCTTCTCCTAGCTGCGGAAAACTCTCTCCTCAAGTTGTGAAATGTGTCTTTGTCAGTTACTCCAGATTCCAGATGGGGTACCGGTGTTATGATCCAGTACATCGTCGTTACCATGTTAGTGTAGACGTGACCTTCTTTGAATCTATATCTTACTACTCTACCTCAAATTCTCGGGTTATGTCTCCTGGTGACATGAGATTGCCAGTCTCCCTCTACCGTCTCCTCAAAACATGTCTTTGACTCAGGACACTCATGTCGATGACAACTAACGATTTCAATTAGTGTATACGCATCGGATGGCACCCCCTTTGGTTACACTAGCACCTGATCCCAAGGTATGTCACGATAAGAACACTGATGCGATTGTGTTTGAGGATGTTCCACTTACAGGCGAGTAGGTTGCTGAGAGGAGGTTCAAGATTCTTTAGATCATTCTGATATGTCTATAGCACTTCAAAAAGGAAAACGTACATGTACACTACATCCTATCTCCAACCATGTATCCACATGGAGACTGTGTGCGTAGTGCGGGACTTTTATAGCCGGGCTTTCAACGGTTACTGTTCCTTCCACATATCAATATGCATTATTAATTCTTGAATGGAACGTAGCTATGAAGGAAGAAATGGAGACTCTTCTGTCCGGGGGTATGTGACAACTAGTTGACCCCTTGAGGGATGCAACTGTGGTTGGCAGCATGTGGGTTTTTACCCCTAAACATCTTCCAGATGGTTCAGCGGAATGTTACAAGGCACGTTTGGTAGCAAAGATGTACACCCAGACCTATAGACTAGATTACCTTGATACTTTTTCATCAGTGGCTCGCCTTCCTACAATGCAGATTCTTATTTCTGTTGCCGTCCAAGTCTCCTGACCACTATATCAACTGGATGTTAAAAATGCTTTTCGGTATGGAGATTTGACTGAAGAAGTATACATGTAGCAACCACTTGGTTTTGAGACCAAGGGGGAGTATCACAAGGTGTGTGAACTCTATAAAGCAATATATAATCTTAAACAAAGTCCCAGAGCCTGGTTTAAAAACATGTCGGACACTATGTTCAAGGTTGATTTTCATTCACTCTATGGTCGATCATTCTTTATTTGTCAAGAAAACATAGAGAGAGACTGTTGTTATGTTGGTATATTTTGATGACATAATCCTAACTGGAGATGATGTTAGTGGCATAACAGATACTAGAAAGTATCTTGCGGAACATTTTGTCACCAAAGTCTTGGGAGAGCTCTTTTATTTCTTGAGCATCGAAGTTGCAAGAAACACTGGTGGACTGATTCTATCAAAATGGATATATGTTTTGGATCTTATACAGGAGACATGGAAGTTAGGGGCCAAACCAACATCCATTCCTACGGATTCCAGTGCATGAATGTATGAAGACTTACCTGTGTATGCTGATGCAAAACAATTTTGAGGTATGGTTGGAAAACTTATGTATGTTACCATTACTAGACCCGATATCTCCTTTGTTGTTAACCGGGTAAGCCAGTTCATGACCAAACCATGCCAAGTGCACTGTGAAGCACTTTTGATGATCATGAGATATTAGAACTCTGCTCTAGGAAAAGGCATGTTATTTACTTGTAGAAAGACACTTGATATTTTGGCCTATTCGGATGTTGATTATGCAGGGAGCCTGAATGACATGAAGTTTACTACCGGTTGCCAGATCCAATACAACATCTAAATATAGAGCAATGGCCCAAACACCCACTGAACTAATGTAGATCAAGTCTATTCTCAAAGATTTATATTTACCAGATCCTAGTCCTATGTGAAGGAGTATTGAAGTATTTAGGTGTATGTTTATTCTTATGTAACATAAGGGTATGTATGTGATTGTTTCAGTAAACTTAAACTCCTATATAAGGGGGTCATATTCAATGAGAAAAGACAAGTGAAATTTTCCTATTATGCTCATTTTCTAAAATGATATCAGAGCCTTGAGAGAGGAGTTCTCTCTCTTGGGTTCCCATGCCATAACTCCAACGAAATACCAGCCACCACCATCATCTCTCTCCATCGCCATTGCTTCTACGCCAAACCTCCACCGCATAACCTCCTTCATTTTCAGACCTTTCTCCATCGCTCTCCATCGTCATCGCCATTGTTCCTCTTCCGCTAAACCTCACTGCCACTGCATGTTGATGCTGCCATTACCATCGCCATCGCTCATGCTCCAACAAAGCACCTGCCTTAAACCAAGGGTTTAAATATCGGTTTCGGATATCATATTGATACCCAGTCAATACGATATTTCGTTGAAATTTCGACGACATTTCGCACATATCAACCACCATTTGTGAAGAAATGACCAGAAACTGCCCTCATGTCGCCAATTATCTCGAATCTTCGGTTCCTTGTCGAAATCAAAATTTCTGTGAAATTTCGCGAAAAAACTGAAACCATGCATTAAACCACCCCAAACCTCCTCCACCCCAAACCCAAATTACCTCACCTGCCTTAAATCAAAAGCCTTTCCCACGCATCTCACACTTCAAAGCATTTGAATGCTTTTCGAATTTGAAGATGAACGGCAATCGGAATGAAGCTTTTGGATACTTTATGTTTTTGACAATATTTGAATACACATCATTTTGAATGTCCATGTTTTGAGAGCATATTTGTATTTATTGATAATACTTAGAGGAAGGCATGTTGCTATATGCTCTTTAAATTGATGTTTTTGCTCATTTGACTCTATTACTTTTTATCCCAATAGTTATATTCCTTGTAACTTCAATTCTGTATTATTTAGATGATACTAACATAATATTACATATTTATATTTTTTAATAATAAAAAATACCAAACCACATAAAATCGCATACTCTCCCGCATACAACATGCTCGCTATGCAGTGATCCCCCGATTGAATACCACATACCGCCTTCCTGAACATTGATTGAAGTTGTTGTCTAAGGCACTCCCAAAACTCGCTTAGGCTCCCAAGTTAGGTGAAGCATTGCATTATCTCTCCATTGAGTCTATAGACAAGGTGCATTTTCCCGGGCATTGCCCATACGAGCACCTAGCTTGAGGGGTCTGGTGCTCAATGCGAGCGCCTAGAAAAAAGGACTTTTGCCAACTTTTTTGTTATTTTATCTTTTCTAGGTTTAGGTTAGATATATATTATTTTTAAGTTTTAATAACAAACATGTCTCTACATACACTTGTGTATACATACATAAATTGCACACTTATATCACACACGTGTACATGCACCTATTAGTTCTAAGCAGTGTTCAGGAAATCGGCCGCACGGGTTGAATATGCAACCGCATATGCCCGTACGACATGTAGACTAAACCGATTTTATGAATTGGTTCGTTATACGTCCTAAGCACGTATGCGGCATGCATATGCCCCGTGTATCCCACATATGCCTGCATATTGCTTCAACAGCTTGGTGACTCAACCTCTAACAACTCTAACTCCCTAATCCTCTCATTCGAGTGCTTCCCTCTGCAGCTATGCTTCTTCCTCCATTCAGTTGTAAGAATATGCAATGCATTTATATACAATTGCAATGCACTATGTCACAATGTATATACGATGTTTTATGTTTTTCTATGTATTGTTTTCATAAGTATATGCAATGTATCATCTAATATATATGTCGATTGTGGTTTTCCTCGTGTATTGCAAATATGCATGTATGTGTATTGAAGTTTTGTTAGTATGATTCGTATAATATGTAAAGTTTTTATGGCTAGTTGTTTTGTGATTAAATGCTAGGCAATTAATGGCATCTACTCAATCATCTAACTTGAACCATTTCTTATGAGATCTTCTTTAACTCATCTTTGATACTTAAATTCAGTAGTAATATTATTCATATATCTATTTATTTTTAAAACAAAAATTAGAGAGTTGCACAGTATTGCATATAACCCGCATATGCCCCTGCATACCGCTTATTCAGTATTCAGTGACATGTCCAAATGCATACGCATATCGCTTTCCCAAACCTTGGTTCTAAGTGTTACATCCACTTATACATTTATGCATATATATTATTTCATTGTATTACAAGTATACATGTACTTCTTTCTAAAAAATATACATACATATATGTATAAATATACATATGCACGCATATACAGAGAAACACACACACATACTTAGAAACATACAGAGACACATACTACATTTATTTAGTATTCAGTGATATGTCCAAAGGCATATGCATATCGCTTACCCAAACATTGGTTCTAAGTATTACATCCACTTATACATTTATGCATATATATTATTTCATTGTACTAAAAATATACATATACTTGCATGTACTTCTTTCTAAAAAAATATACATATATGTGTATAAATATGCATATGCACGCATATACCGAGAAACACACACTTAGAAGTATAAACAGACACATACTTACACCCACGTATACAAGTACACATATATACACATTCTCATGTACATATATATGCACTTGGCGTGTGTCTATACACTATCAACAGCACTGAGTTAACCAAGTATTCATTTAAAAGGTGACACTGAACTCGGCGACCAA
Organism: Ottelia alismoides; assembly: GCA_037367405.1. Classification (NCBI taxonomy): domain Eukaryota; kingdom Viridiplantae; phylum Streptophyta; class Magnoliopsida; order Alismatales; family Hydrocharitaceae; genus Ottelia; species Ottelia alismoides. The sequence goes on along the minus strand of JAZKJV010001538.1, from coordinate 174,495 downwards.
ATTTAGTCATGCATTACAATTTATGACACCGTAAAAGTTTTATGTTGTTATTTAATAGAGACGATGAGACCCAACTGAGCCACCTCAGTTAATTGGGGAAAAATAAATGAAGAAATTAGGATCTTATGCACACTCTTGGTTATTTATGAAAACATTTTTTTGACAGGATTACATATAAAACATAAAGATGAGGTAGATTTTAATAGTAACATCTGAGTAATAAATATGATATAATACTTTAGAGTTCTCATAGTATTTTTTTTTGCCAATTGGATCTTTCTTAAGTGGAGATATTTAAAGAATGCTTTTTTAGTACGTCTATATATCTAAGAACTTTATTTAACGATTATTTTACTCCACAAAGTATTTAATGTTCTTATTTTATGTTCTTTTGATTTATACATGCAACCAAAACCATTGTTATAGTGCTGAAAAAACTATTACTTTGTGTAGTCAAGAAAGAATTTAATTCACAATGAGAGTATTGAAAAGGTCAGTGTAGCATCGTTAAAAGATAACAAGGAAAATTGTTATAATGCATAACATGTACAAAAAAATCAATACAGTACTATGGTTCAAAGATGCAAGAATTATATTAAAAGTCTTTCAAATGGCGCATACGATCATCGAAATGCATTTATTCAGATGTCATAACAATATCGGCGATGTGTAATACTCCAAACATTTGTTGTATCGATAACGTTGAAGCGCTTCCATTTCCCATATGTAAATTTGATGATACAGACAAAACTAGGGGATATCTTCCCATATACTCCATTATATTGAGTACCGCTAGCTTTGGAGGAGGTGTTGCCAATGTTGGCATGCCTAACAGTTGGAGCTGCTATCCTTTTCTCACCCAATTGCTTCGGCTCGCTTGCTTCTCTTTAACTCTTTTTTTTTGCGTCTCTTACTATATTGCACCTTTCTATGCATGAACATTAATTTGATTAGTTTCAGTTTTGCCTTTTCTTACATGTTATATTTTACAATCATTTGTTACATATCACCTCTTGTTGTCTATTTGGCAACATATTCTTTTGATAACAGTACTTCAACAATATTTCGAGGCTTATTGCTAAAATAGGCTGAGGCTATCGCTAAAAACACATCAATTAGCACTTGAAGGCACCTTTGTTTATAACTATGCACACATCTATCATAATATTTCATATATCAATTACAAATGCACATGTTTATAATTAATTGTCCAACATTTGTTGCATAAAGCATTACGTGTCCATTATAGCTATGGGGTAAAGGTGAAAGGTCTTTATTCAGTTAAAGAAACTGAAAGTCTATTCATTGAGGGAATGAGAGAGAGGGACACTCGTCTGGAAAGGGAGGGGCGTTCAAGCGAGTACTCACATTAGGGGCTTAGATGCCGTGATGGGAGAGGCGAGCCTTCAGAAAGTGAGCATATGCGAAGGAAGAGGGTCATTGATTAAGAGACTCGTAAAGCTTTGAGTAGGGGTTGGGAAAGGTGGTGGGGCAACAAACAATAACATACATTCGTAAAGATTTGAGTAGGGGTTGGGAAAGATGGTATTCATGGAGGGGCTGCCAGTGAGATATCACGGTCTCAATGCGGTCTGAGAGGCGTTGGAGTATGTTGATGTAATAGAAGATGTCTTATGGATGGGCCTACGGTCGTTCAAGGCGTTGGAGGTGTTGGCGGCTTTAAGGGTTCCTCCTTCGATGACACCTCCGATAATGGTGTTTCAGGTTAGATAATCTTCTTTCCTTCTGGAGCTAGAGCTGGTCAATGAGCAAATGGCTCAGCTGCTAGCGATGATGGCGACATTAAGGGGTCCTCTTGTAATTACACCTTTGACATTGGTGTTCCAGGTCGGATGACCTTCTTTCTACATGGATTGGAATTGGTCAATGAGCATGTGGCTTGTTTGCTAGCGATGTTTGTGGAGGAGAGGCGGAATGGGTTGGAGGTGTTGACAAAATAGGAAAGGCAACAAGAGGAGAGAAACATGGCGTAATCATCGGAGGGGCAGGCCTCGAAATCTTCGCAGATTATGCGTGACTCATATAAGAAATCTCTGGGGGTAGTGGAGATTATTACATAGCTCATTATTTGAAAACTCCTTAAAAATAAGTTTACGAGTAATTTTTTCTATGATACTTGTGGATTCGTATGTTTAATGGCATAATTCAAGAGTTTTTTGACATGATTGGGCATGTTCAATAGTAAATATGAACATGAAAGTGGCCAAATTTAAGCATTCATCTTATATAATTATATCCTAAACAACTACACCTTTATAAACATCTGAAAATGCTAATAGGATAAATGAATTAACATAAAAAAATAATTTGAAAAAAAAACCGCCTCGGCGAGTGCCTCATCCGCCTCGACAAACTGAGGCGGTCGCCTCTCAGAACCCTGTCGAGGCGGCTGTTCAGAGGTGTTTTCTGGCCGCCTCACCTCGAGGCATACACCTCCTGTGCCTCGAGGCACGTTTTTTCGAACCATGGTTAGTAACGATGTGCAATAGCAAGAAAAGGCAATCAACGCTCAGGAAGGTTGCGCAGATGTCCCAACCAGATCCCATTCTGTCGTTCTCGTGGAAGAGGAGGAAGTCGGAGGCTAGGCGATGGCTAGACAAATAAGGGCCAACCCTTTTGTGAGTACTGGTGAAGATGTGAGGGAAACTGTCAAAGATAAATTGGTGGGGAGTTTGTTGAATTCTGTGGAAGATCGTAGTGGAACATTCACGTACGGGTTGTGGAGTGTCTGGGGTTAAGATACCCATCACTAGCCCTCCAAATTGTTGGATGTAACATGAGGGGTTTGGGCTACCGAGAGATAAGAAATGTGGTTGGGAATTTCATTGGGTCGTAGCATGCAGGTGTGGCTTCTTTGCAGGAAGAGAAGATCGGGGGCATGGCCTCAAATTTCAGCGAAATTCGGTCGAATTTCTGTCGAATATTGATATCCAGTCGAAACCGAAATTCGACCGAAATGACCGAAATATGAGGGTCCTAGTACAAAAAATGATCGAAATGACCGAAATTTCGGTCGAAATTCCACCGAAATTCCATCGAAATTCTGTTTTGGTCGATACCGAAATGGTGACCGAAACCGACATTTAAGGCCTTGATCGGGGGTTGGGATCCAGGATTGTGGAGATCGATATTTGGTCCTGTTTGACGGAGTTCAGAGCTATTGGGAATGATAGAAGTGCAGGAGGTGCTTTGCTGGCTAGGAATGGAGACAAGTTTCAATTGATAGAGGAGAGAGCGATCTCCAGACTTGTTTCAGTGATTTTAGAGCTGGTGTCTAACTGTGGGAAACTGCTCTTTTTCTATCTCCATGTGGATGAATGCCCTGCATCAGATGGTTTGCTTGTCTTCTTCTACAAAGAATTATGGGATGTAGTTGAAGAAGATGTCATTACATTGGTTACATAGTTCAAGAGTGTCAATCGTTGCCTAAAGAAGGTGAACGGATATTTGATTTTCTTTCTTCATAAAAAAAGAGGTTGTTGAGGGGGTAGAGGACTTTAGACCTTTTGCATTGTCATACACCATATATCTTATTGTAGCCAAAGTCCTGTCTAACCGGTTCTGGGGGATGCTCCACTTGATTATTATGCTTTCTCAGATATCTTTTATTCTTGATCGTCAGTTGCTAGTCGGAGTGGTCATGGCATCCGAGATAGTTTCAGACTGGAAAAGAAGAAAGGTGGCTAAATTCCTCTAGAAGGTTGACTTCTCGATGGCATATGACCATACGAGTAGAAGTCCATCTTGTCATCCCTGGCTTGAAGGGGCTTTGCAGACCTGTAGATCGAGTTGGATGAAGAGATGCATTACTACATTCCCACGCTCAATTCTGTTTATTGGAATGTAGAAAGAGGGCTTTTCATGCACTAGAAGGGAATTAGGCAGGGTTGTTTGGTGGTCCCCCTTTTTGCCGTTCTGGCCGCATATGCACTAGCATTCCTGGAGAAACTTGCACAGAAGGGTTTTTTATAGAAGTTATTCCAAATACAATTTCTCGATCCCGATCCTACAGTATGCGAACGGCACAATTTTCTTCATAAAAAGGAGGGGTTGCAATGCAAGGCAGTTCAAGTGGTGCTTAATATTATTGTAGGACTTTCAAGGCTGCAAGTTTATGTGGATAAATCGGCTTTTAGCCCATTCCGGTTGACATCGGAGGAGATGCTGACTTGCGAGGGTATTTTGGGACTGCATGTAAGGTCATGCATATCGCTTATCTTGGCATGACAAATCGATTGGTTGTCGGTGATAGAGAAGGTCGAGATAAAGCTAGTAGAGTGGAAGGCTATGTGCCTCTTTAAGGGGTGGTGGTGTTTGTGAAGTGTTATCGACAATACATGTGATCTTTCTGTTATCATGAATCGGTATTCACTAGCAGTTGGAATTATTGATGATGTGCTTCTCCCGGTCGTCCTTGGGCGATGGCATGGGAAGCACTTTGTTATAGTGGGATGTGCTAAAGCTATGTACCAAAAAGGGTGGGATGGGGGTTTGTGGCTGGTAGACATGAACAAGGCACTACTCACGAAGTGGGTGGTTAGAATACGGGAGGATAGATCTGATTTGCTTTACAGGATGATACAACCTATTTACTCTGTCCCACCCAGTCTTTGTGCATGAGTGATCGTTGTGGCCTCACCCTCAAGATTTTGGCGACGAATTCGCTCCATGTTGTCAAACATGGTTCCTTCTCTTTGATCGGTGTTGGGTTACGGGAGTGGCATCTTGTTTTAAAGAGATGATTGGACTGAGGTGGGGTCATATGAGATATTTACACTAGAGTATACGCTCTTGCAGTAAACAACAATGTTCAGGAAATCGGTCACATGGGTCGTATATGCTCATGCGACTTGAAGATTACACAGATTTCATGAATCGGTACATTTTGTGCTCCTCCGCATATGTAGTGATTCTGCGTCTGATTTCCTATTGTTGCTTGCATGCTCTGCTCCACCTACATCTCATGTGTGCTTCTCTTAGGGTGCGTTTGGTTGGGGGGTTACCCCCCACTTTGGGTGGGTTACCCCTCAAAACCCATAATCCCAATCAACTAGTGGGGCCCACTCTCTTTCCAACCAAAAAAATATATATTATACCATCATATCATCTAAAAATCATAAAATACTCAACTTCTACTCACTATTCCAAACTTCAATACAATCACATCACAACAACCACTCACTTTTTCAAATTTCAATACAATCATACCATAATAACTACCAACTTTTTCAAATTCCAATACAATCACATCACACAAACCCTCCCAACCCTTAACCCACCAACCAAACACACAAACACAAAATCGGGTTATCCACCCCTGGATAACCCACGAACCAAACGCACCCTTAGGTTTCCAAGCATTGTTGGGTGATGGTCATCATCTCTTGTGCTCTGTAATCTCATAACTTATATCATTCATGTTTTTGTTACGTATCTATAGTAGTATTTTGGTAAAATCATGTCACTCTTTGAATATATGCATTAAAATGTAAATCATAAACAAATGTTGAAACTATAATTATTAAATTGTAAGCAGAGATTGAAACTATCGTTGTTGGATATGCATATAATCCCATTTCTAATGTTACAATAAATAGTTGTTGAAGATATAATTTTTGAATATACGTATTACAGTAGAGAAATAGTTTTTGTATACTTCAATGGTTGCTAGATATGTATTAATAGTTCTTGAATATGTACTGAAGTAAAAAATAGCTCATGTTAAGTGTTATTATGAGAAATATCATTTTGTATACCATCTATGCATCAACTGCAGTATTTTTAAATGTTTATTTATTTTTAAATTAAAAATTAGGAACCTGCGTAGAATCGCATAACCCCGCATATGCCATCACATATGGCTTTAATCACTATTCGTTGATCTGTCTGAACGCATACTGCTTTCCTAAACCTTGCTAAACAAAAAAGCTCATGTTGCCGATGTATGGTCGGAGGGGTCTTTGACACCTTTTCTTATGAGCTTTTGGATCAGAGAGTTGATGAGTTCGTGTGTCTGTCAACGAGTCTGGCCAGAATGGAGGAGCTATCGGAAGGTTAGGAATGTTGGTGTTGAGGAGATGCCTCGTTCACGGTCAGAAAGGCCTACGAGGTTCTGTCAGCCGCAACGGTACATGTTGCATGAGATGTGGCGCGTGATTGTGCATGGATCTGGGAGTGGAGAGTCCCCTCACAAATTAATATCTTATCGTTTCTGCCTAGAAGAGGTCGCATAATGACAAGAACACGAAGAGCCAGGTTCTTCCCAGGTTGTGTGCGCATTGTGGCGAGGCTTTTGAGGACATCGATCATTTGTTTTCATATGCCCTGGGTTGAGTGAGACCAGGGCGATGGCTGAATTACCAGGCTGGAATTCAATCAGAAAGAGAGAATTCCTTCTGGAGCTCAGTTGGCAGTGGTTGGAAGGGATCAAACAAAGGCAGGATTAGAGTGCTTGCTCATCTTTAGGCCGTTATCTTGGCAAACAGGTCTTCTAAAATGAGAGATTCTATCCTGATAATGTAATTGAACACGCTAAGGCTCTTTGTAATGCATGGTGCCTGTACGTGTATAATGAATATAGAAGGTTTGGGTGTTCCTCTTATGGAGGCTCGTCCTTTTGTTTCTAAAAAATAGCTGTGGGTATTTTTAAAATCTGTAACAGTATCTTCTTGTCACATAGGACACTTGGATCTTCTCTCTACTTCAATTAGTGACATATCCAACTCTTTTAAAGACTGAATCCTAAGTATTTAAAGGCTTCTTTCTGAATGTGGAGAGATGACTGGTATCGTAAAGAAAGAGGATTAAGCATATACACATGTAAGTCATGAAAAAGTGAATCGTGCACGTGGAGAAACAAAATAAATTTTTTGAGGTCGGAGTGGCAAAATCATATATCATGGGGGATTCTCCAAATCCTGTGTCGTGGGAAATTTATCCAACTTTATTATGTGAAAGGGATGGAACAAGGTCTTTGCCGCTCTTTTTCTTTAAGATAAAATTATAGCAAGAGAGAATAGGAGATAAATTTAATAATGGGAAGGTCCGCATAAATCATATTTGATGGCCCTTTCTCTTGGAGTATCCTCCGTGGGTCTCACTAACGCATGGAAGTCTATCATCTGAGTGATTTTACTAATGTGCTTATTTTGTAGCTATATTGATTTCTGAAGAAACTTTGATGGATGGATAACTTTGTTTCACTTTTACAGCTTTAGGGACTCTATAATCAGCTTGATGTATCACAGTGACATCCAGGTACCAATCCATATGTTATTGTTTCAAACTTGAACGGGTCATAAAGTTGAGGAATCCAATTAAAAAAAGCATCTAGCTATGTATGGGAGGCTAGGTTTGGTTATCGTAATAGAGTCTAGCTCTATTACTAGCTTGTTGGTTGAACGGATTGATGTGTTTTATCACGTGCTCACCTGATTTTAACATTTGACATCATTAGATGGTTTATTTGCATGTGGACCATGAAGATGTGTTTGTGATAACATGGAAAGTTGTATTGTTATCTTGGCATATTGTAGAAGTTTAGTTTATGTTTCTGTATCTTTTATTTATTGTTATATTGTTTGTCTACCATATATAATTTGCTCATAGACCTCTCCCTATATAAGAGAGTCTAGGGCTCAAGGAATAAACAGAACACTTATTTTTCCCAACATGGTATCAGAGTGGCGGTCCTAGACCGGAGCTCTCATCATACCGAACCCTAAACTTAGCCCTCCACCTTCAAGCCTCCACGCGCACCGCCCTCCTTGCGCGCCGCCTCCACACGCGCCGCCCCCACGCGCACTACCCCCACGCGCTGCCTCTATGCGCGGCGCCTTCACGTACGGCCGTGCGCCTCCCCATACGCACCGCCTGACCGTGTGGTTGTGCTCGTGCGTCGCTTGCCCGTGCGGTTGTCCCTAGGGTTTCACCGCCCCTAGGGTTCGGTTGTCATCTTTATAAGGGGCTCTCCTCTCGCTTCCAGGTTTATGGGTTTGGTTGCATAGAGGTCTACACGTGCAACTAAACCTAATCATGTCAGTGTAGATCAAGGCTTATCTTGTCTACAACCCTAGTTTTCTCCGGTCAAAATGTCAGAAAGCAAGATCGAGATCCCCACTACAGGCGCCTTCAAAAGTCCTGCGCCTATTGTGAAGATGGATGGATCCAACTATGAGTTATGGGCCATGCAGTTCATGAGCCTAATGAAGTCGATGGGTAAGAAACATATTCTTACCGAGGATGAGCCAGAGGAGAAAACAGGGTTATACGCCTCATGGGATGCTGATGACGCATATGCTCAGGTCTGGTTGTCAGGTACTCTGATTCCAGACATTGCTAATGATGTCTTGCATCAACCTACTGCCAAAGCCATGTTGGACATTCTTGCTGCCACGTATTCACAAGCCAAGAATGAGACAAAAATTCTACAACTCCAGCATGACATTTTCACGATAAAGCAGAATGGTCGACCCTTGCATGTTCACTACATTGCTTTGAGGGGAATGTTTGAGAGGCTTCACAGTTTCATGCCTCTCACGGCTACTCCAGAACAATTGAAGACATCGGAATGCTACGATGGTGGGAGTCTTTCTAGCTTCTCTTGACTCGCAGTATGAGGCGGCTTCTTCTCAGATTCTGCAAATACTACCATTCCTCCCATGGAGGAGGCCTTTCGGCGATTGAGCCGAATCAACATCTCAAACCCTGCTACTGTGCCAAATTCTTCTGCTTTGGTAGCCTCTAGAGGAAGAGGCAATTCATCTCATTTTCGTGGACGAGGATCACGTGGTAGGGTTGGCCGTGGTCGTGGATTACAGTGCACTTATTGTCGTCGGATTGGTCATACATAAGACACATGCACCTCTAAGCATGGTTTCCCAGCATCTGCCCGTGCAGCAGAACAGATCCAGCATCATGGTGCTACACCAGCGTCGGATCCACGATATGATTACGTAGTGTCTCGTCTGCATGATATCATGCCACCAGCCAGTACTCCTCCACATGTTTCAGAGAGCAGCTTGGACGTTGTTGCTACTTCAGAAGCTAGTTCCTCAGGTAGTGCTCATACTTCTGCTTTCTACTAGGGTTCACATGCCTCAGAATGGATTGTAGATTCATGTGCCACACATCATTTGTGTGGAGATAGACACCAACTCCCATCACAGGACAGGGACAAATCGCCATAACACCTTCTATGCAGTTGCAGAATGTGCTCCATGCTCCTAATTTCTCAATGAATTTACTGTCAATTAGTCAGATTACTAAAGATCTACATTGTCGAGCGATATTTGTCCCATCATCTCTTGTGTTTCAGGACATTCTCACTGGCAACGTGATTGGACATGGCTGTGAGCAAGGCGGGCTGTATCGACTGGTCCATACACTTTACGCTGGAGCATCATCTCATTCCACCGGACCTGTCTCTTCTTACTTATGGCATCTGCGCTTTAGTCATCTTCCGTTTCAGAAACTGCGTCAAGTCCTTCCTCAGATCTCACCCCGCTTATCGTTCGATTGTGAAGCTTGTCAGTTAGGGAAGCATAATCGGTCTGTCTTCCCTAGTCGTCATAGTCGGAGCAATAGCTCTCCATTTGAGTTTTTTCATATTGATATTTGGGGTCCAAGTCGTGTTCCCGATCATCAGGGACACATGTTCTATTTAGTTGCTGTGGATGATTTTAGTCGTTTGTCTTGTGTCTTTCTGTTAAAGAATAAATCTGAAACGGGCATCACTATTATGAATTTTATTAAAGAAGTGCAGAATGTGTTTTCTGTTTCTATCAAGATTGTGAGAACTGATAATGTCCTTGAATTTTGTACTCCAACATTATCTCAATTTCTTTCATCCCATGGCATTCTTCATCAAACGTCTTGTGCCTACACGTCCCAACATAATGGTGTGGCAGAAAGAAAACACCGCCACCTTCTTGATGTCACTCGTACGCTTCTTATTGGGAGTTGTGCTCTGTACTCGTTCTGGGGCGATGCGGTTCTTACTGCATGTTATCTCATTAACCGCATGCCCTCGTCTGTGTTGGGGGAGAAGATACCTTTCTCCCTCGTTTTTCCTAACAAGGAGTTGTTCTCTCTAACTCCTCGTATCTTTGGGTCCATGGCATTCGTTCACCAGTTGTCTCCAGGGGTTGACAAGCTCTCTCCTAGGGCTGTCAAATGTGTTTTTGTCGGGAATTCTAGGACTCAAAAGGAGTATCGTTGCTATGATCCGTTACGTCGAAGATATTATGTCAGTGCAGATGTCACGTTTTTTGAGTCAGTCGTGTTTTTCTCTCCTACAGGTGGCAGGTTGATGCCATCAGATATAAATGATGAAATCTATACTCCTCCATCCTTATATGCACCACAACAAGCTCCTACATCTTCATCACCGTCAACCCCATCACCACCACCATCTCCACCACCGCCACCACCTCTACCACCTTCCATATCTTTGGTTCCTCCTCTACCACGCCACTACAATCAACGGCCAGCCCCTGCTCATGATCATGGTCAATCATCAAACACGCCCCAGGTTTGTTCTGATAACATTATTTCTAATGATGGGACTGACGTCATTTCTCAGCAGGAGCAGGCGGGGGATGACACGGATGTTGGTACAGCTGATGCAGATCTTGATTTGCTGATTGCACTAAGGAAGCAGATTAGGTCATGTACTTCATATCCGATTGCTTCTCATGTTACCTTTGAGCGTCTGGCAGGAGATTTTAGGAGCTTTGTAGTTGCTTTATCCGTTGTGAATATTCCAACGACTCACCAGGAAGCATTAGTTGATAGTAGATGGCGTCTGGCTATGGAGGAAGAGATGGCCGACCTTCAGTTGAGAGGTACTTGGAGTCTTGTTCCAGCTCATACTGGGGCATCTATTGTGAGTTGCAAGTGGGTGTTTACGGTGAAGCATAATGCTGATGGCAGTATTGATAGGTACAAGGCTCGACTGGTTGCTCGGGGCTTTACTCAGACGTATGGGGTAGATTATCTTGACACATTTTCTCCTGTTGCTCGTCATTCTTCCTTACGGATTCTTTTATCTGTTGCTGTGATTCGAGAATGGCCCATGTTTCAATTAGATGTCAAAAATGTATTTTTATATGGTGATCTTTAGGAAGAAGTTTACATGCAGCAGCCACCTGGGATTACTGCTGAGGGGGTGTATGTACAGGTATGCAGACTTCATAAGGCGATCTATGTTCTAAAGCAGAGCCCAAGAGCTTGGTTCCAGAAGCTCTCAGATTTGTTTGAGAAGCAATGGTTCAAAAGGTCAAATGCAGACCATTCTTTCTTTGTACAAAGGACATCCAGAGATATGACTGTCATTATGGTGTATGTTGACGATATACTCATTACAAGAGATGATATGCAGGGAATAAAAATAGCAAAAGAATTCTTGGGTCGTGAGTTCGTTACCAAGGATCTAGGAGTACTTAGATATTTCCGTGGATTGGAGTTTGCTAGAAATGAACAAGGACTCGTGATGACTCAGAGGAAATATGTCACTGACTTGCTAAGTGACACAGGTGTGCTTGGATGTCGACCTGCTTCTACACTCATGGATCCAAGCATAAAGATGCATGATGACGACACTGAGGAGGTTGACAAAAGAAGGTACAGAGAACTGGTAGGGAGGCTTCTTTATGTTACTATACCAGACCGGATATTACGTTTGCAGTAAATAAAGTGAGCCACTTTATAGAGCAACCTCGCCAGGTACACATGGACGCCATACATATGATACTAAGGTATCTTAAGTCATCTCCAGGTACATGATTGATGTTTAGAAAGAAGGGCGTTATTACTATCTCAGTATGTGCAGATGCCAACTATGCAGGGTACCCGAAGGATAGGAAGTCTACATCAGGCTTTGCTATATTCGTTGGGGAGTCACTTGTCTTATGGAAGAGCAAAAAGCAAACAATAGTTGCAAGATCTAGTGTTGAATCGGAGTATAGAGCCATGGCCCAAGCATGTGCAGAAGTGATGTGGGTTCGCGCAGTTTTGACAGATCTACATATAGATGTTCCTCTTCCCATGTCACTAAAATGTGACAATCAGGCTGCATTATTCATTGCAAACAACCATGCATTTCACGAGATGACAAAGCACATTGAGGTGGATTGCCATTATATCCGTGATATGATCCAGAAAGGTTTCATTTCTACAACTCATGTCAGCTCAGGAGACCAAACGGCAGACATTCTTACCAAAGCTTTACTTCGGGGTTCCTTCCAGAAGTGCTTATCCAAGATGAGTGTTGGTGGAAATGAGTAATCTGTTTATTTTATAGAACCCTAGGCTCTCTTATATAGAGAGGACCCATAGGTAAATTATATAAGAGGCTATAGAGAAAATAAAAATAAAGAAAAAGGTACACAGACTACAAATATTCTCTACACTCCCCCTCAAGATGGAGCATAGATATCAATCATGCTCAGCTTGGAAGAACATCTCTGAAAAGGTCCTCTGAGCAATGGCTTCGTAAAAATGCTGGCAGTCTGCTCCTCTGAACTAACATGTGAAGTAGAAATCAAGCCCTTCTGGATCATATCTCTAGTGTAGTGGCAGTCTACTTGAATATGTTTTGTTCTTTCGTGAAATGCTGGATTATTAGCAATAAACAAAGCTGCTTGATTGCCACGCTATAGCTGCATGGGTAGAGGTACATCTATATGCAAGTCTTCTAGTACGGCTCGAACCCACATCATCTCCGTGCTTGCTTGCGCCATGGCCTTATATTTAGATTTAGCATTGGATCTTGCCACAACAGTTTGTTTCTTGCTTTTCCAAGAAACCAGAGAGCTACTCACAAAAACTGCAAAGCCTGAAGTAGTTACGATCCTTGTGATACCCTGCATAGTCTGCGTATGCACAAGCTGAAATAGATAAATATGTGTTCTTTCTAAACAACAACTCTGATCCTGGAGAAGACTTTAGATACCTCTGTATCATGTATATAGCATCCATATGTACCTGTCTTGGTTGCTCCATAAATTGACTCACTCAACTTACTGCAAAAGCAATATCGGGTCGAGTTATAGTGATGTAAAGAAGCTTATCCACCATTTCTCTATATCTTCTCCTGTCCACTTCTTAAGTATCATTGCCATACAATTTCATACTTTGATCCATAGGAGTGCTCGATGATCTACATCCAACCATGCACGTTTCAACCAGCAAATCTGTAATATATTTCCTTTGGGTCATCACCAGAACCTGTGCATTCCTGGCAAACTCCAACCCCGAAAAATATCTTAGGGTAGCAAGATCCTTCATGACAATTTGACGGCCCAAACATGCTTTTTCCATCTCTACTCCCTGAACATCATCTCCTGTAACCAGAATATCATCAACATATACCATGATGACAACTGTACCTCTAGAAGTCTTCTGAATGAACAACGAGTGATCCGCATTTGATCTTTTGAATCCCTGTCGTTCAATTAGGTGGGAAAGCTTCTGGAACCACGCCCTTGGTCTCTGTTTAAGGTCATATATCACCTTGTGAAGTCTATACACCATATGATTCTCCCCCTCAGCAGCGAACCTCGGTGGCTGCTGTATGTAGACTTCTTCCTGCAAATCGTCATACAAGAATGCGTTCTTGACATCAAGTTGAAATATGGACCAGTCACGTACTACAACAACAGATAGAAGAATGCGAAGAGTAGAGTGCCGAGCCAGTGGAGAGAATATATCCAAATAGTCCACACCATAGGTTTGAGTAAAGCCTCTCGCAACTAGCCGTGCCTTGTACCGGTCAAGGCTGCCATCTGCATGGTACTTTACTGTGAACACCCATTTGCAGCTAACAATAGATGCGCCAGATGGAGCGGTAACCAAGCTCCATGTACCGCAGGACTGTAAAGCATTCATTTCTTCTTCCATAGCCAATCGCTAGCAATCAATTTTCATAGCCTCTTGATAAGTCCGTGGTATCTCCACGGAAGACAAAGCCGCAACAAATCTCTGGAAGTCACCTGTGAGACGGTGAAAGGAAACCTGGGAAGCAAAGCGATAAGACGCGCAAGTCTGTTTCTGCTTCCGAATAGCAATAGGGACATCAAGATCATCGTCCACTGTACTCGATGGTGCACCCTCCTCCTGCAAAGAAGAATCCTGCACAGGCACATTATCCGACCCATCGTTAGTAATAGCATCTGAACATACTTGAGGCGTGATGGATGCTTGACGTACCGCCTGAGCAGGACCAGACCGACGTGTATAGAATTTAGGTAATGGTGGGATAGGTGGTTGTAGTGATGGTGGTGGTGGTGATGGAGATGACGTTGGCGGGACGACCAGGACAGGAACGGACACAGGTGGACTCAGATTAGGAGGAACATAGACGTCATCATTAGATGTGGAAGAAGCCAACCTGTCACCTGCAGGGGAAAAGTACATAACGGACTTAAAAAATGTAACATCAGCACTGGTAAAATATTTCCTGTTTGTAGGGTCATAACAACGGTAACCCTTCTGAGTCCAGGAGACAAGTGGTGAACAAAAGCAACAACACCAAAGACACTAGGGGTAAGAGAAAATAATTCCTTATCTGGAAAAATAACAGAAAGAGGAATTTTCCCACCAAGAACAGAGGACGGCATACGATTGACAAGATAGTAGGTCGCAAGGCCTTAAATGTCGGTTTCGGTCACGATTTTGGTATCGACCAAAACAGAATTTCGATGGAATTTCGACCGAAATTTCGGTCATTTCGGTCATTTTTTGTACTAGGACCCCCATATTTCGGTCATTTCGGTCATTTCGGTCGAATTTCGGTTTCGACTGGTTATCGATATTCAACAGAAATTCGACCGAATTGAGCTGAAATTTGAGGCCATGGTAGGTCGTAAGGACAGCATCCCCCCAAAAAGTGATAGGCGCACAACTCTGGATAAGCAGGGTTCGAGTGATATCAAGAAGATGATGATGTTTTCTCTCTGCCACTCCATTCTGTTGAGACGTGTAAGCTCAGGTGGTTTGATGTAATACCTTTGGACGAAAAGAAATGGGAGAGAGAGCGAGTGCAGAATTCCAATGCATTATCCGTACGAACATATTTGACAGAAGAAGAAAAAACATTATGCACTTCAATGATAAGATTTCTAATAACATCCCCTGCTTCAGATTTATTCTTTAAAAGAAATACCCACGATACACGAGAAAAGTCATCAACTACAACCGGATAGAACATGTGTCCCTGATGACCAGGAACACGACTCGGACCCCAAATATCAACATGAAACAATTCAAATGGGGAGCTACTGCTCCGACACTGACGACTAGGAAAACTAGAACGATGATGCTTTCCCAACTGACATGCTTCACATCGAAACGACGAACTCAGAGAGATCTGAGGCAAGAGATGACGCCTCTTTTGAAGCGGGAGGTGACCAAAGCTTAGATGTCAGGTGTATGGAGAGACTAATCCGGCTGAGTGGGAAGAGACACCAGCGTATGAATTCCGGACCAGACGATAGCGACCATTCTGCTCAGAACCACAGCCAATCACCCTGCCCGTTAGTATGTCCTGAAAAATGAGAGACGATGGGTCAAATATAGCGCGACAATGCAAATCCTTCGTAATCTGACTAATAGATAATAGATTCATGGAAACCTCAGGAGCATGTAGAACATTCTGTAAATGCATAGACAGTGACAAGGTGATCTCCCCCTGTCCAACGATGGGGGAATGAGTCCTATCAGCTATGAGCATTGAGCGTCCAGGTGGAATGTCTCTGTATGACTCAAATCTATCTCTGTCACGGCAGAGGTGATGGGTTGCGCCGGAATCCATAATCCAATCTAAGAGATCATGACAGGATGTAAAAGCAGTAGCACTACCCGACGTACTGGCAGCGGCAGAAGTACTGGCAGATGCTGAAGCGGCAATGTCTGAAGATCTACCTGGAGAATTTGTAGATGGTTGAGGCATAATATCACGTAGTCGCGCCACAAGCTCTTCAAACTGGTGATCTGAAGTGGATGTCGATGGAGATGTAACATGCTCTGCTACACGCGGCGATGCTGGAAACCCATGCTTAGAATAGCATGTATCCTCGGAGTGACCTGTGCGATGACAGAAAGTGCACGGTTGGCGAAAACGACCTCCTCGGCCACGAGGTCCACGTCCACGAAAGGAAGACTGACCACCTCTCCCTCGCGATACAGCCATTGTCGAAGGTGGTGGAATAGATGTTCTGGAAGAAACAGAGATGCGGCTGAGCCTCCGGTAAACTTCCTCCATAGGAGGAATGGTAGCATCGGCAAGTATCTAAGAGCGGGCTGCCTCATACTCAGGATCAAGTGCTGCTAGTAGTACTCCCACCATGGTTGCATTCCGGAAGGTCTTCTGTTGCTCAGGAGTAGCCGTGAGGGGTATAGTGCTATATAGTTTCTCAAACATCCCCCGCAGGGACGTATATAAAGAGTGAAGCGGTCGCCCATTCTGCTTCATCTGAACATGTCATGCTGGAGCTGTAACATCTTGGTCTCGTTCCGCACCTGTGAATATGTGGCGGCAAGTATATCCCACATCGCCTTAGCGGTGGGTTGATGGAAGATATCATTGGCAATCTCCATCAACAGTGTGCCTGATAGCCAAACCTTGGCATATGAATCATCAGTCTCCCATGAGGCATAGATCCCAGTCTTCTCTGCCGGCTCTTCCTCGGTAAGTATATGCTTCCTACCGTTCGACTTCATGAGACTCATGAACCGCATCGCCCAGAGCTCATAGTTCATCCCATCCATCTTGTCTATTGGCGTTGGACCTTTGAATGCGCCTATGGAGGGCCTATCGACTTTGTTTTCTGACATGTTGCCGCCGGAGACGAAGAAGTAGGGATTGTAGACGAGAAACCAGTGTCTACATAAACTTGATAGGATTTGAGTGCATATGTAGACTTTACGCACTCAAATCCATGGAGAGATAGTGGCAGACGGAAGAAGGAGCGTCGGCGTTGAAGGGAAGGGAACCCGGCGGTGGAGGTCACCTACTTTGGAAGCTGGCGGCGTTGGAGGCCGGTAGCGTCGGAGGCCGACAGCAAGGAGGGTGCCGTCGGGAAGGAGAGGGTGCCGGCGAGGAGGAGAGGGTGCCGGCAGCACTGGAGAGACTCGGCGGCGGTGAAGGGAGCCGACAGTGAAGGAGAAGCCGGCGGTGCCGCTGAGAGTTGGAGAGAGAGAGAGAGGGGCGGCGACGAGATAGGGCTTTTAGGGTTAGGGTTTTGGCTCTGATACCATGTTGGTGGAAATGAGCAATCTGTTTATTCCATAGAACCCTAGGCTCTTTAATATAGAGTGAACCCATGGGTAAATTACATAAGAGGCTATAGAGAAAATAAAAATAAAGAAAAAGGTACACCGGCTACAAATATTCTCTACAATGAGCATGATAGGTATCTATGCTCCATCTTGAGGGGGAGTGTAGAAGTTTAGTTTATGTTTCTGTATCTTTTATTTATTGTTATTTTCGTTTGTCTACCATATGTAATTTGCCCATAGACCTCTCCCTATATAAGAGAGTCTTCGGCTCAAGGAATAAACAGAACGCTTATTTTTCCCAACACATATAATATTATTTCTAGAATTTTGGCAAAGACAGTAATCATTGGAATGTTGTACCTTTTTTATAGAAAAATTACCCAATTAAATAGAGTGGAGAGTTCATTACAGACTTCCAATGATTATTTTAACTTCTAATCTGTAAATTATGTATTACTTGGGAAAGTTGCAGGCTGAAAAATTGGTTGCATTTTTTTGTTTTAGATCTCCATGTTTTGTTGATAGGCAGGTTATGGAGATGCTGTTGATCTATTAATAGACCCCCAAAATGCATTGTAACGACTATTTCTTTACTTTTAATGGCACGTACAGGTTCACCAAATTGCTCGCAGCTTCCGAGATAGATGGATTCCTCGTACATATAAAAGGGTCAGTCAAGTGCAAAGGGATCGGTGCTTGTTTGATTCACACAATGAAAATGCTGGTCCTTTATTGCCTTGCAAGCGACAAGTTGATCTTATTGTAGGGAATGGTGATAATACTCCTAACACCACTAATCAAAGAATCCGTACTTCCTCTGTCGATATTGAAAGACATAGCAGTGCAGATATGTGTATCACCAGTCAGAAGGCCTCTGACTTTGTAGATGAAGCTGGATGCATATCGGTAACGAAAATTCGTAAAAGAAAGAGCAGATGGGATCAGGATAAGCCTCCTGACAAAATAAGAGGTGCATCAATGGCCTCTGTGGTTCTGGAAGATGCTAGTACGAAAGCAGATTCTTTCCAAATTGCAGATGCTAACTCTCAGACTGGAAAAGAAGCTGCTTCAAGCAATCCGTTCCAGCAGGATGTGGATGATGAAGTGCCTCCAGGATTTGATTCACCACCTGGATTTTCATCTCATTATAAGAGTGAAAATCATGTGGCTGCAGTTAACATTTCTGCTAACTGTGGTGATGTGGTGATCGGGCAAGTTCAAGAAAGATTTCTGTCACAATTACCAGTATCTCATGGCATTCCTTTGGCTCTTATGCAGCAACTGGGCACACCTGCAAATGGAAGTAGCCAATATTTTGAAAGCTGGACCGTTGCACCCGGCATGCCTTTTCACCCGTTTCCGCCACTGCCTCCATATCCTCGGAAAGAGTTGAATGATGCTCCTGGCCCATCTTCCAGTTCTTGCAGTGCTGACCATCGTTTAATAGCATCCAGAGTGACAAAGAGATCGTGTCTGACTGGGCAGTTTATTCCTTTCAGTCAATGTGATGCATCTGCTCCTTGCATTTCTGGTGAGATGCTTGCATCGGTCCCTAAGATGGGGATGGTTAACCCACATAATTCTGAAAGATGGCGCAGGCCAAGCTCTGGAAGGTGTTCTTTTCGACAAGAGAGATCTAATAATCCGTGGTCTCGACATAGGATTAGTCATCAATTTAAGGGTAACATGAGATGTGGAATGCAATGTAGAACTCTTGAACATTCCCGGAAGACGGTGGGTGATGCTTGTGATCCTAATGGTGTGAAAGGTGAGGAAGTCGGGTCTACATACCATCAACAGCCAAAAGATAGCTAGTTGTAGTTATGTGATACCCAAGGAATTGGGGAGGGACAGATGGTCCCTTTATGTATTTGTAATGGTTACAGGAAATATGTATCAAGTGATTTGTCCATTCATTCTACTTACATGAGTAAAATTTTCACCTGAAAAGAGTCCCATTTTATCTATTCAGTTGAATGACTTGCCTCCTTGCAATATTGTCTAGGTTTAACCAATTTGAATAATGGATATTGTGATTATTCAGAACTTTTATCTTGTAAATACATCATATTCTTAGGCATACAATCATATCAACAATGGTTTTTTAGATGCAAAAGGTGTGCACTGCAGAGTATTAGGAATAAGTCCAACTCAGGTACATATTAAGATATTGCTATTCTTGTTTTGCACAATTATATATTTCATTCCATTAGCTTCATATTTTTCAGGGTTAGAGTGCAAATGAAGTGGGGAGCATATATCAATGCAATTGCTATTGTTGGCCAAAATGAAAATGATGTATGCCACTATGCAGCGCGTCAGTAACTATTCTTACTAATGTCCAATGTTCGGGGTATGTATTGAGTCTTGATAAAAAAATTTGACATTTTGGAACCTGGACACAAGGTATTTTATTTTTGTTACTAAAATGATAATACCTGCCTTGCGGATATGATCTTTGTAGTCCAAGGTTTTTTTTATGAATAGTGAGTGCCTCATTTGGCTAGATGATATTATATTACTGTTCTCAAAACCATGTATTATCTGTCTTGATCATAATGTTATTATGACTGTCTTCAAAGCCTATATCAAAATTTAGAATTACTTGTATCATATCAATAAGGTTAGTTTGTCATTTTAATAAATTATAGAATGTTGTTGGGAACTTGTCCAGGACTGAAATTCTGGTCCCAAAATGTCATTTTTTTGTAAATAGAACTTTTTTATATTTACCTCAAGCTTTGGGACCTCTTATTTAGGTATCCTTTTAATTGTTTAAACACTAACTTGGCGTGTGATGCATGCCACATAATCAATGAGATGACACTCGTTCATTATATAAGAATAATTAGAATTTTTAATTGAATTAACACGAGATCATTGTTCTTTTACAAGTTCCTAATTTTCAATGTTTGCGAATTGATCTTGTGGGGGTCGCATCCATCAATATACAGCAATGGCCTAAATATCTTTCGTTTAGTTCTCAGAAAAGGCATCTGGAAGAGGAGGCAGTCGTCCAAATTGACTCCATTGAAACTGTAAGACCAGGCATGTGCAGGTACAGAATGTCCTACTTCTTCATTGTTATTGTTTTTTTTTAAGTCTTTTCCAGATTGTTTGGGATGACTTTACTATTAACTGTCTATGCTGGTGATGGAAACGGATAAATTTTCAAATGGAATGTAGTAGAAATTAAAGTAATTTGAATTTATTTCCCTTGGTTTGATTCGTGTGCTCGCGTCCTTCCAGGATATAGATGGAAATTGGAGTCTACTAGGGGAACTGAAGGAGTTGATCCATACAGTATTGAGACAATGGTACTTAGCTGTAAATAATATTTCTGAACTAACGTTATATATCTGAAAGTTCAACAATATCCTCACAAACTAAGAAAGAAAATTGTTTTTTCCAGTCTTTGTTCGATTATAGGGGGCATGAGGGAGTTAAGAGTTGGAATTATTTATTTTTATGAAAATGTATGACATTCAATGGTATAATCACTGACCTTTATAGACATAATAAAGGTTTAGATCAAAATCGATTTCTTTCACTTTCCATCCTCAATGTTGTGATTCTTCTTTTTTGTGCTCGAGGTTTTCTTTGGTTTTATGCCTTTGTAAGCACATTGCATAATGACCTTTAGAAATGGCGCTGTTATTTTGTCTAATTTTAACTTATCAAAATATTACGGTGGAACAAAGGGACTTTTGGGACCAAAAAAGGTAGTGAATCGTCGTCGTTATTTGATATGCTGGTGAGATCCTCATCGTCCTAAGCTGCTGGGGGTGAGAGCTTTGACTCCCCGACACTTGTTTTCGACAAACTTTGATAATATTGCATAATGTATTGTGTTTGGAACTGTTCTTTTTTTTGGCATTAATGAGGTTTAGTTTGATACTGGATAAAGATGGATTAAGGTGTTATATCCTTCATTTCTGTTCATTTGCTGGGATAGGATTCTGTGGGATAAGGAGGGATAAGTGGTAGCTATTTGCTATTCTTCGTTCGGTTGGATAAGAAGGGATACAAGAAAGAAGTTAGATAAAATTGTTAGGTAAATGGTAGCTATTTGCATGTTTATGATGGGAGGGGTTGATGATGGAGGGACAAGAGGTGAAACCTTATCTCTCATGTTGACTCCAGGTCCAAGCATTGATCATTTTAAGAGGGATAGAAATTTTAAGGCATAAGGATGTGTAGGTCCTACTTCTCAAGCGAACATGGTCTAATAGTTGTATGAGTTCAAGTATAAATACAGATGCACGTCCTCATGGCGGTTACTTCAGAAAACTCGTTACGATACTTGGTCATGATTTTGCTGCAACTGGATTGAACGTGTATTTGATGTAACTGCTTGCAATGTGACAATTTTTTGTATGGTAAGATATTTTAAAGTGTGATTATTAAGCTGCAGTACCCACTTAAATGGTCTGCTAGTAGTGCAATGTGTCTACCACCCAAAAGACCATGGTCCAAATCCCTCTTTATGAGGGTTGCGTTAGGTAGTCGACAACCAACGTAAAAAATTATCGAATCTTTCAACATGGATTTGAGCAAGAATTCATGTAGCCGAATCCTAGGAGAAAACTTTGACTTTTTATGATTATTAAGCTTCAATTAGACAGCAATAAATTCTTGCACTACAATTTGAACTGGACTCCACCTTTGATGTGTTCATGTTGGCCTTGTCGCATGTGGAAGAAGACCCTTCCATGCTTCCTTATTCGGTACATATTACATCTTTTGTCAAACTTATCATCTTCTCCGAAAATATTGTAATTCTTGTACTTGGTGATGATATTATACGCTCAGTTTTACGACTGTGAAATATCATATACTGAGCAATTGTACTAAAGATAGTGGAGAGGCTGTCTGTATGTAATGATTGAAACTATCGACTTGGAGCAAGCTTATTTTGCGAAGAATCTAAGATTCGGAGAAGAGTCATCGGCTCGATGAGACAGTCATTTAATATGTTCTCGTTTTTATTTTTTTATTTTTTTGCAAACTCTCGACTAGATGTCATGCATGCCAATTCCTTTCTGTAAACAAACGTTAATTTCTAGCTTGTCTAAAATTCAATATGTCACTTCTATCTTCAAACAAGTTTTCCATATCTTGTAAGCTAAGTCAAATAATTTACTTTTATTGAAGTAGCCAAACTTTCACGGATGTTGATATGATAGGTCCCATTTTACTTACTGTGTATTGGACTACCGGCATCTGAAATTTACTCTGCGAAGTTGTGTATGGTTGATATTTGATGGTAGGCAAATCTCTAGCAACAAGTCACCCTTAATCATTCATGATCGAGCCAACGTATGATACTCAAGAGATAAGTAGATGCGTAATTGGTATCTAGACAACAGATATTTTGGTATTTTCGACGTGCTTCAAAATTTATTAGTCCTTATGCTCTTTATCCTATAATAGGAAGTCATAGTACAAACTTCTTGTTGCGTGATCAATATGGGCAAACAACGGTGAATCATCAGCATGCGTTTTAGCATGTTAAGTTAGTCGTGTAACTACAAAATATAGCTCGGATTCTTAGCATAATGACTCCGACTATCCAAAAGATCAAGGAAGCGGCCTCCGCATTCACCTGATCGCCGCCTGCCGCCTTCGCCACATGCGATGTTTTCACCTTCGTCTCTTCTGCCAGCCCCCATGAAGTTCTATGTACGATCTCCAGCTCCAGTTTGCATACTTACCTTCCTGATCCTTCTCTGTTGGAAATCTCTCTCTTTTAGCGTGTTGATGAGGTTCGTCGTTCGTGGCTATGTATTGGGACATTAACTTCTGAAAAGAAGGCTGTTTTGTACCTTATTTATTCTAATAATTATGTTGATTCCTGACTTTGCAATTCGTATAAATTTTAAGAACTGCATGCGCGAGTATCTACGAGTTTCTTACTCAGGTGTATACTACGATGTCGTTGTCATGAGCTTCGAACAACAAATGGCAGAGTTTATTAATTGATCATACTTCAAAAGAGCAAGTCGAAGATCACTTTTAAGTTATTTGTGAGGGACAAGTTCGACCCAGTTATGCACAATCATGCAAAAGATAGTGTTCGATAAGGTGAACACTGTGGGTATTCAAATACATCTGGGTCCGTGTCTGCCCAAGTTGAGTTATTCATTTTGACCCTAAGTTCACGGGTTCTCGTATGAATTTGATTGGTCAGGTACCGGATATACCATAACCCATGTTCCATCGAAAAAATCAGTTTGAATTAATGGTACCTGCGGATATCCAGTCAGAAGCTTTTATCACCCAATTTATTCAAAAAGATGCTAATGATTAGAGATACAGATACCAGTATATAAACATTGTTCTTATATCTTTTGAAATATAAACATGAATGCAGATACATATATTGGTGAATATGGGAAATGTATTACCGAATTGTTAGAAAGGATGCTGATGTGAAATGGATACAAATCGCATACGAAAATAATAAAAATTAACATAATATAAATTTCACTAGATTTACATGCATTTGATGGTTCGCATGAGATGTATCCATATATGTATCTCTTTTGAACGTGTAGAACAACGTCTCAAACAAAAATCATAACTCAAATTTTTGCTGCATTTTGTTATCGTTAGAGATTTCGATTTTGCCGTTGTGGCAAAAAGCCACCGAAATGATGAATTTTGCCCTATGCCTTTTTCGTTGTTCATCGTTAAATTGGGGTCGAATTCACTGAAATTTTGATGATATTTCACCGACATACTATCGATATGCCGTTTCGTCGTTTGATATGTTGGTAAATCGACATTTTAGGCCATAAACAAAATGCAAATTTCATATCTATAAGATTCAGTTTTCATTTTGGATAAAAAAATGAAAGGTTTTAGTGTAGATGAAAACATATCGTGAGTTTCAAAGTTGATAAACAATGTTTATGAAAAAGTATAATTATCGATTTTTTCACTTGATTAATATTTTTTCAATAAATAAGCAATTTCCTCTAAATAATGATGGTACTTCCATAGATCCATGTGAGTAGCCACTACTCGTTGATATTAACCGGATATCCATTATAATTGGGTACCCGTTGGAATGGAGCGGGTCGACCCATGATCCAATAACAACAGGTTGAGGCGGATCACAATCAAATGGGCTGGGTACCCCCACCATCCTCCCTCCCCATGGACACCCTAGTGAACATGACTATTGTAATTTACTATATGTACATGTTTTATCATACACGATTATTATTAAACATAAATTTAAGAAAGGAAGGACGATGAAAGAGTTTTTTACCCTTGTGCTCTTTGAGATTCTATATAAAATTGTTTTTTTTTACAATAACATTTGTGTCCTTATATTCTTACAAAATTCACAATACTCCCTTCATGTTATTTCGCGCGTGCTCCTTTTTAACGTTAACATAAGGATAATACTGTGAATTTTGTAAGAATATAAGGACACAAATATTACTGCAAAAAGATAGGAGCATAATTGTAATTGAGGAATCTCGAAGGAATACATGTGTAGAAAAACCGAAGATGTAATTTTCGAGACACGTCAATATATAAGATGTAATTAGTTGGCAACTTAATTCGTTATCTTTTAGGGTTTTCTCATCCCATCGATCTTTTGTCCGGAGGCATTATTGTCTGCAAGGGGCCATTCGGTCGGGGAATAAGGAGAAGAGATAATGAGGGATAAGATATTGGAGGAATAACTAGGAGTTAATGCCACTAAGGCACTAAGGTGCAAATGAGATGTATGGCAAAACTTGGTGATGGTAGACCTGATTTTGAGGCATGTGATGGTTATTGGCTCCGGTCCATGTTCTTCACTCTCGCATGAACATTACAACGATGTATATTCTTTGGGAAAATGTTGAGAGGTCTATGTCATAAAGGAACTCATCTTTATTCTTCTTTGAAATTTTAAGCCAGTCGAGTACCAAATATAAAAAATAAAATAATAACACAAATATTTAGCTATGCATATGATTAACTTATAACTTGATTCCTTGTTTTTATATTTAGTCTACGTTGATTTCTTTTGATAAATGAGATTAAAGTCTAATAGTATGAGCATATGCAATGTAGACTAGGTATGTTCAAATGTATATGGGTTTGTGGGTACCAAGATTGATCAATTCATTTTAACCCTAAGCTCACGGGTTCTCACATGAATTTGATTGGTCGGGTACCTGCTATACCATGATCCGTGCTCCATCGAAAAAATCCACCTGGATTAGCGAGTATCCGTGGATATCCGGTTGGAAGCTTTTATCACCTAATTTATTCAAAAAGATGCAAATGATTAGATACAAATATCGATATATAAATATTCTTATTATATCTTTTAAAATACAAACACGAATACATATACATATAATGGGGGTCGAGAAGTATAGATTAATAGCGAGACTCCCCCAAATATATAGTGTCCTTCACTGATCGGATCATTAGGGGGAAAGTGCGCTCGACATCATGTCTCCGGGTCAAGGGCGCTCCGCGAGGGGCTAGGTGGGTCTCATTGCGACTCTCTTAACCTTCACTTCCACTTTCTACATAATTAGCTTCAACTAGATCGTTTCTATCGCTGACCTCTAGTCCAAAAGCTCATGTGCTCTGTCTTAGACCCCCTACCATCCCCTCACCTTCGATGTTGATCTCTTTCGAAAGCAAGAGGCTGGCTAATCAAAAGGCAGTAGGGTCAAATCGGTGCGAACGATGGGAGATTCAAGTGCATGATAATGAGGATTGATTCTTACCAAATCGTTAAAAATGATACTGATATGAAATGGAAACAAATCACATGTGAACATAATAGAAATGAAAATATTATAGATTTCATTAAATTTAAAAGCATTTGATGGCTTGCAAAAGATGTATCTGTATATGTATCCTTTTTGAATGGTGTAGAACAATGTCCCAAACAAAAACCATAATTTAAATTTTAGTTGCATTTTGGTATCGTTGAAATTTCGATTTCATCGTTGTGACAAAGTGCCATCAGAATGGTGAATTTTGTAGTATGCCTTTTTCCGTGCTCACTATTAATTTGGGGTTGAATTCAATGAAATCTTGGCGACATTTCACCAACATACTATCGATATGTCATTTGATCGGCTGATATGTTGGTAGATCAACATTTTAGACCATAAACAAAATGCAGTCGTCTCCCCTGGAGTGCCGACTTGGATGATGGGAAGGTTGTACTCCGAGTTTGCATACACAACATGTTCCCTACGTGGTTGTGTAAACAAAATCAAATCGTTCGACCCCCTAGGTTGCATCCTTCATGGTATCTTTCATTTGTCATGATAGAGAGTAAGGTCGATATATCCTTCTCTAGGGCATTCGAAGGCCCCCCATCCATCATCAAGATAGACGGGACCAATTATGAACTGTGGCCATGATTTTAAAATGTGAGGCGGATCGATGTTGTTTTCTCTTGACGAGATGAAGCGTAAAGCTCGAGGAGGTCGAGGTGTAAGCCTCAATTATATATAGGAAACTATACATGAAATACAATTAAGAATAATTATATATATATATATATTTATATTTATATTTATATTTATAAAATCATAAATTTAGATATTCCTCAACATATTCACCATATATGCTATGAACATGAGAATATATAATAGCCTTTGCATGATTTACTTTGAATCCTAATTCGTATTGCCATCCATATCCAATGCAAAGCTTATATGACCTCGATTAATGTTGGAGGGTGAAGTTCTTGTCGATATATAACACTTCCCTTTCTGTGCATGGGTGAAGCAAAATTATATGACTAATATATACTATTAACATACAGAATATACAATATGTTTATATTGTTTTATATGTGCTATATGACTAACATATATATATATATATCGATATGCTTTGAATCCTGACCATCTGATTTGCTAAACTCAGTCGCACCATACCCTACCAGCATGGGATCAGTGAGCCTTAGTGGGATAGGGGGAGTAGGTGCGCTCCCCCCTTGCAAGGGTTGCAGGGGGCAACGCCCCCGTCCCGAAATGATATATGATAATACATATTTTATTAAATATAGAATAAATATATGTGAGTATATAACAAAGTAAATTATTAATAATGAATATTATACTTAAGATATCATAAAAATAAATATAAAAATATAAAAAATAGGTATCAAACATGGTTGCCCAAGGCGGTGCCTTGAGGCCTACCTCAGCACCTCGAGGTGCATGCCTCACCTGGGTTACTTGAGCCAGGCGCCTCGAGGTATATGCCTCAGTGCCTCGAGGCGCATTTTCTAAAACCATGATTGTGGGTTTTGCGGTTTATGAGTATCATGGAGAGCAATAATATGCAATATATCTCGACATAACCTAAGATGCCCGACAAGACTATGACGAACTCTTCGTGGAAGAAAGATAACACATGGGTGTGTGTATGGCTATTAGGACTCTCACAACATAGATAGTCAATGATATTCGACATCTATCCACTGCCAAGGCAATGTGGGACATTCTTGCACCAACTATTTTCAGAAAAAGAATGAGATGAAAATCCTTCATCTTTAGTATACCATCTAGAAAATGCAGGATGGTCACCCTCTCCATGCATTCTACTCCTGACTGAGATGCATTTTCGAGAAGCTCCATAGCTTCATGCCTCTAAATATGAGTACTGAGCAATAGATGGTGTACATGAACGCCATGATAGTCGGAGAGTTTCTTGTGGCTCTTGGTTCCCAGTATGATGTCGCCCATGGCCAGCTCCTCACCGATGCTGAGCATGATCACAATACCCCATGTTGCTACTACTCAAACCTCTTCTATTATGGTCGCATCTCACAGTAGTGGAAATTCATCTCATTTGAGAGGACACGGTGTCCTTGACAAAGGAGGGGGATGACCCAGTGCACATACTACAACCATATAAGGCACATTGAGGTACATGCCATCAGAAGTATGATCGCTCTACTTTTGCTCGTGGTGATGAGCAATTTGAGCTCGCTGCTATTTCTACTAATCAGAAGTATGTGTGCCTCAGACCACATCTGATGTTGCAACCTCTACCAGTATCTCGATTACAATTGCTACTTGTCACATGGTAGATATTTCAAAATGGATCATGGACTTTGGAGCATCTTATCATCTCCCCAGTAACAAAGAACAGTTTGTATCCTACAGTTCCATTCACTCTAGTCGATCTACATTCATTGTCGATGGGGGACATTTTCCTATTATGTGTCTGCAGAGTGTGCCATATGCACCTGAATTGCCTATGGATTTATTGCTTATTAGTCGAATTATAAAGGAT
This sequence comes from Ottelia alismoides, assembly GCA_037367405.1. Taxonomy (NCBI): domain Eukaryota; kingdom Viridiplantae; phylum Streptophyta; class Magnoliopsida; order Alismatales; family Hydrocharitaceae; genus Ottelia; species Ottelia alismoides. The sequence continues at coordinate 145,914 of JAZKJV010001538.1, read as the reverse complement.
CTGAATTGTCATGTCATTTTAACCCATCTTCTGTCATGTTTTAAAATATACTCACGAGCAGGGTGATTGGAGCAAGGAGGTCTCTACAGACTCGTCCAATCTGCTTATGCAAGTATATCTTCCATTCAACATGATTCATCTCTCCTTACATGTAACACATTCGATTCTGTCATATTCCTTTGCAAAAGTTGTGTAGGCTCGCTAACTTGGGAAGCATCACTATACCAGTTTTCCAAATCATCAAAGTCATAGCAATAGTTCTTTATATGAGTTCTTGCATTTTGATATTTGAGATCCCAATCGTGTTCTTGATCACCAGGGACACAAATTCTATCTTATTGTTGTTTGATGATTTTCTCAGACTTTCTTGAATTTTTCTATTAAAAAATAAGTCTTCATCCTGGAAATAAAGAATCTTCCTTTTGCTAATATTAAGCATGTTCGCTCTGACAATGCTTTGGAGTTATGTACTTCCAGCTCTCACAATTCTTCAAGTCTCCTTGGATTCTCCATTATACCTCGTGTGCCTGCACTTCTCAGCACAACGGTGTTGTCGAGTGCAAACATCATCGTCTCCTTGATGCTATCAGATACCGAGTCATGCTCTCCACACTAATTGGGGAGACAACATCCTCATTACTTGCAACCTCATCAACCATATGTCATCTTGCGTGTTGGGAGAAAGCTTACTTTTTGATTGCTTTCTCGAAAAGGACATCTTCTCTCTAACATTTCATGTATTTGGTTATGTTCTTTGTTAATAATCCGACTCTCGATTGTGACAAGCTCTCCCCCAAAGCTGTCAAGTGCATCTTTGATCATGTCATACGGAAGTACTGTGTCAGTGTTGACATCACATTTTTTGAGTTTGTTATTTTTCTCCCACGGGTGACAACATGACTTCTTCTGGGTCTGGTGAGGAGGCTTACATTCCACCTTTTCCTTCACCCTCTTCTCCTACCATATCTCTTGCGGTTCAGCCTTTGCCTCGTTATTGCATTCGCAGGCTGACTACTAGACCCCATGCTCATGTGCTTTCCCCCATCGTTCGACATGTTCCAAGTAAATCCTGAACATTTGGTTTCCACTAATGTCACTACTGATGTTTCTACAGAGTAGGAGATTTTACAGGGTGAGAGTGTAGCTCCTGAAGAGATTGTGGTAGAGGAAGTAGATCATTTAGAGGACTTAATCAGCCTATTGCACTTCAAAAGAGGAGGCATACATGTGCCACATATTCTCTATCAGGCCATGTTTCACTGGGACGCCTATCAAAGGGCTTCGGGAAGTTTGTTGTGGGATTGTCAGTCGTTACAATCCATTCTGCAGCACATGGAGCTTGGTTATTGTCCTGTCCAAGGCTTCTGTGGTTGGTTGCAAGTGGGTATTCACAATGAAGCAGAGACCAAATGACAGAGTTGATCGCTACAAGGCTAGACTTATCGTATGTGGATTCACTAGGACATATGGGGTAGATTATCAAGACACTTTCTCCCTTGTGGCATGTCATTCTACTCTTTGGAGTCGCCTCTCTATAGTTGTGGTACGAGACTAGTTCCTCTCCCTACTTGATGTCAAAAATGCCTTCTCGTATGGCGATCTACATTAGGAACTTTATATGCAACAGCCAAGTGGGTTCGCTGCTAGGAGGGTGTCAGAATAAGATATGTTAACTTCATACGGCTATTTGTGGACTTAAGAAGAGTCCTAAAGCATGATTCTAGAAGTTCTCGGATCTGATAGAGCAATAGGGCTTCGAGAGATCAATTGCATATTACTCACTCTTTGTGCATATGACATCACGAGGTATAGTTATCATTATGATCTATGTTGATGACATTATCATTACATGAGATGATTTAAAGGGGGATCAATGAGACTAAGGTGTTCCTGAGATAGCAGTTTGTCACCAAGGACCTTAGCAAACTATAATACTTTCGGGGGCTTGTGGTGATTCAGAGGAAGTACATTACAGATCTCCTTTTAGAAATTGTGATGGAAGATTGCAGACTTGCCACTTCTCCTTTGGATCCATGCATGACGCTCGGTGATTATTATACAGATGGGGTACAAAAGAGGAAGATATAGAGGGTGCTTGTTAGAAAGCTTCTCTATGTGACTACCTTCAGGCCATATATAGGTCAGATATCTCTTTTCCAGTGAGCAAAGTCAGACACTTTATAGAGGAAGGATGTCAGGCACACGTTGATGCAGTCACCATGATTCTAAGGTATATGAACTCTTCTCCAAGTACAGGGTTTCAATTCAGCAAAGGGAATTCTCTCGCCGTCACGTCATGTACAGATGCCGACTATGCAAGATACCCAAAAGATAGGAAATCCACATCTACATTTGCAATGTTCATTGGGAGCTCATTGGTCTCATGGAAAAGAAAGAAGGAAACGGTTGTTGCTAGGTCAAGTGCAAAATCTTAATACGGAGCCATGGCGTAAGGAAGCAGTGATGTAGGCCAGGTCTGTTCTGATTGACCTAGCTATTGATGCAGCTCTTCCCATGTAGCTACTATGTGACAATCATGCAACACTATAAGTTGCCAATAGTCTAGCTTTCCATAAAATAACCAAATACATCGAGGTAGATTGCCATTATAGTAGAGATATGATACATAACGGCATCATCTCTAGTGCATGTTAGCTTAGGGGAACATACAACAGATATTCTCAATAAGGCCTTATCCAAGGAAGCATTCCAGAAGTCTCTAAGCTGATAATGATAGATATTTATGCTCTAGCACGAGGGAAAGTGTTAGAGGAAATAACATTTGTGTTTTCCTTATTTCTTTTTTATGTAATTTTTCCATTGGTTATTTGCTCTTTAGGGTTTCTCTTCTATATAAACGAGTCGCATGGACACTGAATAAATAAATCGTTCATATCCTTCCACAACTACCAATGTTTTTCCTTTTAATTGTCCACGCATCTAGTCTATTTTGACACCATCAATTTGATCCACCAACATGTATCTATGCTTTGTCTTTTTCTTAGCTTCCATTTACCATTGTGTTCAATTTGAGGTTCGGGAAATATGATCAAAGCTTGTTTACTGATGAATCCGTAATTCATCGCCTTTGTTCTTTTATTTTAGCCTCATTTCCTTAGTCAAACACCTGTAAATACCCATTAATTGCATAAAATTACCATTTTGCATGCATTTATTAAAATTACATTTTTAACACTTTTTATACATAAATAAAAGAATAAAGAAGAAAAGAAAAAGAAAAAAAGAAAGGATGTGTTTATGTAATAAATACAAACTGACTCGAACTCCGAGAGAAGGTCAAGACTTGACCTGATCGACCAAGAATAAAGTAGGGGGAGATAGGGTTTTCTGTTAAAAATCCAAAAATAATTTGTACATAAATTCCTTGTATATTTGTATAAAAGTTGTACTATTTTATTTGTACACAAATTGACCTCAAAGTAATTATTTTTGAAAACAGAAGTTGTAAATAAAAATGTGTTGTAAATAATAAAAATAAGTGTAAAATAAAATAATGTACACATTGCAAATAATCACAACCAGAAAAAAAAACGTAAAGCAACCAAAAAAATCTCCACCAAACATTTTTCGTTCCAACACCGATTTTCCACGCCACATCTCGATCTCTCCACGTTCTTTTCTACCTCACACAACCTCTCACCTCCGACCACGCACGGTGGTCGGAGACACGGATCTCTCTTCCATATGGCAAGAACTTCCCGTTCACACATCCCATTTTTGTGTATAAATAAAAAAACATAAAATAATTTTTCATGTTTATCTCACATTTATTTTTGCAGGAAAAATTAAAAAAAATAATAAAATTTTTGTTTGTATTTTCTCTCTAATCTTTGTTTTGTAGGAATAAATAACAAAAGTAAAAAAATATAGTTGTTGTTTTTATCTCTAACTATTATTTTGCAGGAAAAATATAAAAAAACCTATAACAAAAAAATCCTTTTGCAGCTCATGTTTAAAGTTTCAAAAAATAAAAAAAAGATATTTACAGTTTTCTATTTCTGATTACATCAAAAAAATATAAAAAACATTATTCATTTCTGACTAAAAAAATAAAAAAATAAAAAAGGAGATGTCGCCCCAGCGGCCAGCGTCGCCCAGCCCGGTGCTGCCGCACCGCCGATCAGCAGCGTCCCTCCACCCCGCGCCTCACCGACCTCTTTCCCGCGCCTCCGCGTGCGCACCGCCGTGCAAGGCTGCAGCCCGCACCTCCAGCCCGGCGCCACGCGCGGGCCCCTCCGCGTCACCTCGACAGCCCCAACCGCTTCCAGTGGCCCTCTCGCCCACTACGCATGGGCTCGCCGACGTCCAGTCTGCAGCGGCCCTGAACGCCGCCCTGCCCGTGCCGCACCTCCGCGTTGCACCCTCCACAGCCAAAGCCTCCAGTGCCGACCTCCCCCATTGGCTCCCTCTTTTGAGAATGGAAAAAACGAAGGATCAGAGAAATCCTAAGGGCTCAAATAAAAAATGGGAAAATATTAGAAATGCCCCTAGATATTCTTGAAACTACGCAAATGCCCCTGTCAGAATAGCATGTGCAACACACCCTACTTGGGTAATTTGCGAGATCTGTCGTATTGTTATTTTTTTGTTATACCTTGATGCTTAAACACTAAATCTTTGCGAATAAGTCCCTGTCAGTCCAAAAATTTTGATCTTGCTCTCTGTTTGTAGATATTTAATTGGTCTTTAGCATAAAAATAATTTCCACGAGTATTGGGCACTTAAATAAATTTTTAAGTTGCAAAATACTATTGGTTGTGCATTGTTGCCCTTGTTTTCTGCTGTTTGATTTTTAGAAAATAAAAAAAACATCAAAAAAATCGAAAAAATTATCAAAAATATTTTAAAACGTATAAAACATAAAAATATTTTCTTTTTAATTTTCTGAATATCTTTTATTAGTATGAAAAATACAAAAAGAGTGTGGTGTTGTGTATTTTTATTCCTGTGTGCTTGTTTTGAAAATAATAAAAAAAAAACCACTAAAAATTCTTTTAGAAATTCGACTACATAGTTTTGAAATCGTGCTCCTTGTGTTCGATCCTGGTCGCTATATCAGGTAAAAAGAATAGAGAAAACTACTTATATTTGCTTTGATTGATTGAAAATTTCTTAAGTGGTTTAAAATACATTTTTTCTCGATTGATCGCATTGGATCACAACGACCATTGTTTATTTACATACTTAACCCGAGTTGTTAGACGTGTCATCAGAATGGTGCCCTTGCCGGGGAGCACGGCTTTGTAGACATTTTTCGGTTTCATTTTTTATCTCTATTTATTATAACTGCCATCTGACCATCTCTTGTTTCTTTTTTTCTGCGAGAAACCGCCTTGGATACGACACGGACTCTTTGGAGGGACCAGCAAGGAAGAGGAGCAGAGGAGCAGAAGACTGTTACTTTATTTAGAGAATTTTTGTGAATAATTGTAATAATTTAGACTTTGAACTGTTGTTGGACTTGGACATTTTGAGGTCTATTTCGCCAAGTGCTGGTGCACTTGGGGGACCTCACCGCTTTTTTTCGTGTTTTGTTTTCTCGCTTTATTTTTTATTTGTTTCATGTTTATTTTTTGTGCTTGAGCCTCTAGATATAGGTTTCTATTTGATTGAGCTAGGTAGTATTAGGTCCAAAGCCTCTAACAAAATATCTGTTCCTATAGAACTCGTTTGGACCTAGACAAATCAATTTGTATTTCACGATGATAGAATTTTTTGTTTAGGACGGTTCTCGCATTGCAGTCATTTAGATTAGTTTAATTTTTCTGTGCGGATCATATTGCATGTAGAGTTGGAGTCAGGTACGCACCTCTATCTCTAGCATTTGCATCCACATTTTCTCGTGCATTGGCTTTTCCGTTTTCCCCCTCTATTTTGTGGATATAGGAATAAAGGAAATCGGAAATCTCGTTAGACGTTTTATTAAAAATTTCCAACAAATAAAAAAATCAAAATAAAAAATTGGGACTGTAAATTGAACTAGACCCTTAAAATCAAACGTAATTAATTCACACCACTTTTTGGGGAGAGCAATCCCCTCATTGTTTGCGCTTTTACTCGCTCGCGTACACACTAAGGAGCAGTGCCCAAATCCTATTAAAGCCTCCTAAGTGTTTGTACAACTTGGGCTTATCACTAAACTCTAAAATTGAAAAGATAAAAGACCAAATCTCACGGTCTTCACATTGTGTAGAGTTGGTGAATTGGGAGTTTTGCATTGCGTATTGTATGTCTTTGGTGTGAGTCGGTTACGATCATATTTAAATCATTATCAGTCACCTTCTCTCTCTCTCTTCTATCTCACATTCTCTATCCTTCACTCGGTCTCTTCTATCCCACCCTCCCTCCCTTCATTTCCCTCTCTTCATGATGGGTCGCATTCCATTCCAGCCAGATTTTGCGACTTCTACATTTCATACCCATCATTCCTGCCCACTCTCTTGGGAGGTCATAACTCCGTCCGATTTTCCATCTTCTCCCTTCCCACCTTCTCATACGGGACATGCTGTGAGTGAAGCCCGAGGAGACCAGATTGACCAAATATGAAACCCGAGCAAATACCTTGCTGAGATGAGATGCATTCCATAGGCGATCACATGGAGCAGTTGCAAGCTTTAGATGACTTCTATCCTAGGATGATGGATGAGAACCAAGATCAGGAAGCACAGTCCACATCTACTTTGAGACCCTTCGTTCTGGATTTAGAATTCATTGATCTACTGCCGAAATTTTCATGGGAAGTGCACGAGGAACCTTATTTCCATATCGATGAGTTTGAGGATATTTGTGGATCACGATCATATTATGATATCAATTCTGAGGACATGATGCTGACCACATTCCCATTTACACTTCAGAGTAGAGCCAAGAGTTGGTACAGACGATTGGGAAGGAAAATTGCTACATGGGGAGATTTACGATCATTGTTTTGCAGAGATTTTACCCTAGCGTAGAGCAGAGATGATGCGGTCATGTATTCGTGATTTTTCAGTTGACCCTCAGGAGCCATTGATAGATTCATGGTTGAGGTTACGTGATCTTTTGAGGCGATTTCCATATCATGGATTTTTGATGACTGACCTTACCCACATCGCCATGAGGGGGAGGACCGCATAGCATATTACATATGTCATTACCTCGTGTGGTGGTTCACACCACTGTCCCGACCTGGATTTAGTTGAGACCATCTTGGATACACTTTCAGACATTCCATATTCACAAGATGATTTATTCGGGACAATACACGAGGGAGATATGACACCTGTTGAGTGTGTGACACATCATGCATGTTCAGACAGCACACCAATCAGAGGATATGGATGCTACTACTTCTCATTTGATGGTTGTGTTGGCTACCACTGTGAGTTCCGAGAGTCGAACATTGGTCGAGTACCCGTTGGATTTAAAGCCAGATTTTGAGCCAGTCCCGCACTTTCACATCGAGGATTCTTGGATTCTAAATCTTTTAGTATCCCAAGAAATAGAGGAGGAACCCACATCTCAGTCGTCCTTTGAGTCATTCCAGTGTCCATAAGCAGTTGATTCGATGTCTTTTCTTCAGGAAATCTTCTCAGATTTAGAGATACATTTGGAAACATCTCAGAATAGAGAGTTTGATAAGGGATCGATTTTTGATTTGACAGATCTAGATAGTCTCGTATTTGAGCCTTGTGTCCTCCCATTTGATGAGGTCGATATATTTTTGGAGGACCTGATATTTGGCAGCATAGATCCCCAGTTCCCTGATGATTCGGCGTTACTCCCTGCGGATTATCTGTGGGAGGATGTCACGGACCCTGTGTACTCGGTTTCACTTTCTGGGAGTGCATCTGATCTATCGGATCACGAGACCGAGTATTTTGATCATGAGTTTGAGGTTTCTCTCCTTGACGACCCTCGCGAGGATGACCCGATCTTTGAGGTATTCGATGATTTTAGTGATTTGTCTACATTATATGCATCGAGTATCAATCTTTTTAGTGAGTCTCGTGATCATGACCTTCCATATCTTTTCGAGATGGTGATTGGCGTGGAGGACTCCCTGACAGATCCTTCCTTCTCCACATTCGATTTCTTTGGCTCTGCCCTTTCACTCCATTCGGACCTTGAGCCGATGATTTCCTTTGTGCTACCGGAGATCGATTTCATCTTCCCATATATTTACCCGGTAGCAGACACCCGCCTGATTGTTTATTTGGGTGTCATGATTTTCATTGTTTACTTCGTTGTTGTTCTCATACCGAGACTACAATGACAACACGGTATTTGCATTACAGATGATTTCCTGAACCTCGATACTGCATTATCCTAACATTTGCTCCCAGCTAGGGGAGTAAACTCTAGCGCTTGTTGAGAGGCACCTCAACATTATTTTACTTGTCTAGATCAATTTCATTCTTTTGCCTATCACCCCATCTCCATCTCATGATTATGCTATACTTAGGGTGCACTTTAACCTAAGTATAGGGGGTGTCAGACTTGTGATTATTCTTTTTGATTCTTTTTACCTCTATTTTACTATCTATACTTAGGGATATTTTACCCTAAGTATAGGAGAAGTAGACTCTGTACATTCTACTCCTCGATTTTTCCCTTGTGTATAGTCATCTATACTTAGGATTACTTGATCCTAAGTATAGGGGGATCACCGACTCCTATTGATTATATTCTTTTATTTGTCGTTGTAATATAATATTCTTTTCACTTTCCAATACTTAGCACGAGTATTCGTCTTCCTTTGCATTTCTTTGATCACTATGAGGGCATAGTTCGAGCTAAGTATAGGGGGTGTCGTATATATTGTAGATATACTTTATCCATAACTCGTACTTTCATATTTTCAGTATGGCTAAAATATTGTGTAAATACTTGTAAAAAAACTAAAAAAACTAACTAATAAAAAGATGCAGATATTTCCTCAAAAATCTTTTTGTATATATTGATTAGTAAATCAGGTTAAAATATTTTGAAAAATATTTTGAAAGTAGTTTGAAAACCTATTTGAAAAATATTTTGAAAACCATTTGAAATATGTTTGAAAAATGTTTGAAAAATAATTTCAATTTTTGTAAAAATATTGTGGTTTGTAAAAAAAATTCTTTGTGTGAAATAAAATGATTTTGTAAACTATTTACAAATGCTTTGAAAAATGGTTGAAAAAATATTTTGAAAATCTATATATACTGATTGAAAAATATTTGCAAAATAGTTTTCAAAAGCTTGTAAATGTTTGTAAACTTGTTTGAAAAAATTATTTTGGACTATAGTTTTCAAAATTCTTTGTAAAATTATTTTCAAATAAATTTAAGGAATATATGCATCACAAAATAAAAAAATCCAACTGTGTATATACTTGTATAAATTACTCAAGTTGTAAATCCTTTCTCATGACTCTTGTAAATAATTAACTCGCAACTTTGTAAATATCTGTGTATCTTCTATAACCATTATAAAAAAGAAGAAAGATAAAATTTTGTATATACTTGTATATATTCCTAACTATTTGCAAAAAAAACTCTTTTTGCATGTGCATCATTTTTCAAAAATCCATAAAAAGTTCAAAATTTGAAAATTGTTTCATAAAAAGATTTTGTTTTCTTTGCATGTACATATTTTCTCTCATTTGCATGAGCATTTTTCAGGATGATATTGACATTTAAACTAAGTATGGAATAAATTTGAAGAATGGAGCTTAGTTGGACCATAATCCACTTAATTTCAGAGGAACCTTATAAGAATTGGAGTTACGACTTTTCAGGTCCTAGTGACTTAATTCTTTGAGTCCATAAGACTATGTTCACATGTCATCTTGATAAGTCTAAGTAGAATATTTAACAACGCACGCTTGATTCTTTCAGACCGTGGCTTACCTTGGACAATGCACTCTACATGTAGCTCTTCATGGAGGGGGTAGTGAGGGGGCAGAATCTTTTGGCTTGGGGTAGCATACGAGGGTAGTACATCTAGGCGGAACCTCTCGTCCTCCTCTAGGGAGGGAAGTGCATCTCAACCTGGTTTGGTGATGTTGAGGTCTAAAGACAGGATGTTGTGGGGTTGCAATAATGCTTCAAAAGAGGGATAGTCTACTAGCTCAAGAGGAAAAACTCCTTATATACATGTTGCACCTTGTATATATTGTCAAAAAAAGGAAATGCAAAATCTCCAAAAGTGGACAGGCCTGATAGAAAAGTAAAATGCCTGCTGGAGTGTATATACAAGTGAAAAAAAAGAATAAGAGCTTCAAAATCAAATGTTTGTAAGCTTGCAGCGGATGACTTGGATACACTGGTCATGCATCCAAGGATAGATAACTACACTGGTTACCGTCCATTCTCTTCTCCATCCCCTCTTCTTGAGTTGGTTGTACTTGAACTTAGAAGGGAATATCCCCACTCCTCGAGAAAAGAGTTGCTAGACCGGGGGATTAGAGTTACCTTGTTAAGAGAGGTTGTTTCTTTGCTACTTTTGAGATGAGGAACTATATTTCACTTACACCGTACAAGTAAGAATTCATAGTCATAAAGAATTTGTATATGTAGACTTGTTCTGATCTCGCTGTTGAGGAGACCTGAATAGGAGTCTTATGGAACTTAGAGGCTGTTAGGTTTTAAATCCATTTCCCATTAAGATTCCGACACACTAATAATCCAAATGTCTGATAGAGCTCCATACTATATTTTTTTGAAGATAAGTTTAAAAGTCAACATTGTTCTAACTTCTTTCCTTTTTATTTTCTTTAATTTCGTTTTCACTTATTTTCCAAATAAGTGTTTGCTAAGGGGCTAGGAAAGGTAAAGTATATGAGAATAATGAATCCACGATTCATCGCCTTTATTCTTTTATTTTAGCCTCATTTCCTTAGTCAAACTCCTATAAATACCCATTAATTACATAAAATTACCATTTTGCATGCATTTGTTAAAATTGTATTTTTAACACTTTTTGTACATAAATAAAAGAATAAATAAGAAAAGAAAGGATGTGTTATGCAATAAATACAGACTGACCCGAACCCTGAGAAAAGGTCAAGACTTTACCTGATCGATCAGGAATAAAGTAGGGGGAGATAAGGTTTTCTGTCAAAAATCCAAAAATAATTTGTACACAAATTCTTGTATATTTGTATAAAACTTGTACTATTTTATTTTATATAAACTGACCTCAAATTAATTATTTTTGTAAACAAAAGTTGTAAATAAAAGTGTGTTGTAAATAATAAAAATAAGTGTAAAATAAAATAATGTACACATTGTAAATAATCACAACTAGAGAAAAACCGCAAAGCGATAATTGAAATACCAATTCCGTCTCCATACGAACTCAAATTGAACCAAACTCACTTCCATTATACTCTAAATTAAATTATCTTTCAAATGACTATAGTTCATAATTTTTGGAGTTACGGTTCAAAAGTCGATTTTCCAGGGTATTTTGTGCAGTTTTACCATTATTTATTGTATATATTTTATTCAGATTTATTTTTGTATAATGTATATAATTGTAATTATTATTTTCATAAGAAATAAAAATAAAAAATATAAATGAAAAAAATTAATTAAAAATATAAAAATTATTTCCTTATTTGTACATGTGAATAGTGTACTATATGTACATAATATTTGTATACAACTAACTTCTTTATATAAAAATCACAAAAAATAAAATATCTCACATTAATTAATTAATTTAATTTACAAAAAATATATTTATATTTAATTATTTGACTCATTATTTGATTTCATAACCCACCATGTATATAAGATTTGATTTCTTACCTTTAATGGCTACCATTAAGGTGGCTAATTGATTTCCATAAATTATTTAATTTATTTAATTCTGAATTTCGTAATTAATTAATTAATTTAATTTAATTATTTCATTAATTTCACCAATAAAAACCTTCCCTATTTGTAGATATTTTCCTTTTTTTATTTTCTTCATCTTTTTAATGAGCTCATCCTCCCTCATTTTCTCTTGATCAATCTTTGGTGGAGAGGAGCCCGATCTCCGAGAGCGATATTATCGAATAAGGGTGCCCAGCCTCCGAGCCGTCCGGTGATAGCACGTCGGCCCTCGTCGAGGCCATCACGGCATTTCCGAACCCCGAGGTGAGATACATTTTATTTCCGTCATTTTTATTCTTAGGTAGATCGTAGATTAATTTTTTATTTTGTGATTAATTTTTAGATCTTAAAATCCAAAAAATTCTCCACCAAATATTTTTCGGTCCAACACCGATTTTCCATACCACATCTCGATCTCTCCGTGTTCTTTTCTACCTCGCACAACCTCTCACTTCCGACCACGCATGGTGGTCGGAGACACGGATCTCACTTCCATATGGTAAGAACTTCCCGTTCACACATCCCATTTTTGTGTATAAATAAAAAAACATAAAATAGTTTTCATGTTTATCTCACATTTATTTTTGTAGGAAAAGTTAAAAAAATAATAAAATTTTTGTTTTTCTTTTCTCTCTAATCTTTGTTTTATAGGAATAAATAAAAAAATATAGTTGTTGTTTTTATCTCTAATCTTTGTTTTGTAGGAATAAATAAAAAAAAATATAGTTGTTGTTTTTATCTCTAATCAGTGTTTTGCAGGAAAAATATAAGAAAAATATAATAAAAAATTTCTTTTGTAGCTCTTGTTTACAGTTTCAAAAAAATTAAAAAAAAGATATTTACAGTTTTCTATTTCTGATTACATCAAAAAAATATAAAAAAATATTATTGATTTCTGATTACAAAAAACTAAAAAAATAATAAAAAAGGAGATGTCGCCCCAGCGGCCAGCGCCGCCCAGCCCGGTGCGGCCGCGCCATCGATCAGCGATGCCCCTCCACCCCACACATCGTCGACCTCCTACCCGCGCCTCCGCGCGCGCACCGCCGCGCCAAGCCGCGGCCCGCACCTCAAGCCCGGCGCCATGCGAAGTCCCCTCCGCATCACACTGACAGCCCTGACCGCCTCCAGTGAACCTCTCGCTCACCGCGCCTTGGCTCGCCGACCTCCAGTCTGCAGCAGCCCTGAACGCCGCCCCGCCCGTGTCACGCCTCCGCATTGTACCCTCCACAGCCAAAGCCTCCATCGCTGATTTCCCACATTGGCTCCCTCTTTTTAGAACGGAAAGAATGATGGATCAGAGAAACCCTAGAGGCTCAAATAAAAAAATGGGCAAATATTAGAAAAGCCCTTGGATATTCTTGAAACTACGTAAACGCCCCTGCCAGAATAACATGTGCAACCCCCCCCCACTTGGGTAATTTGCGAGATCTGTCCTATTGTTATTTTTTTGTTATACCTTGATGCTTAAATACTAAACCTTTGTGAATAAGTCCCTGTCAGTCCAGAACTTTTGCAAAATTACATTTCAGTCCATGTGCTTCCAGGATTTTAATTGCATGCTCTTTTGATTGAAATAAATGTTTTTATAACTCGAAAAATTCTCAAAAAAATTGTGTATGTTTCTGCTGTAGTTTTTATCATTGTATGATTTTTTCATCATTTTTATTGCTATTTGATGTATTAAAAATAAAAAATTACATCTTTTTGCCTGCCCAAACTTTGAAAATTCATAAAAAAATTCGAAAATTAGCTAAAAATTCTAAAAAATTTATTGTAAATGTGTCTTATTGTCTTTTCATTTCTATCCAATTTACGTGCATTAATTCTTTATAATAACCAAAAAAATACAAAAAATCATAACTCTTAAAAAAATTATAAAAAACTAAAGAAAATCCAAAAATTTTGATCTTGCTCTCTGTTTGTAGATATTTAATTGATCTTTTGCATAAAAATAATTTTCAGGAGTATTGGGCACTTAAATTAATTGTAAGTTGCAAAATCTTGGCTATGCATTGTTGCCCTTATTTTCTACTGTTTGATTTTTAAAAAATCACAAAAACATCAGAAAAAATCGAAAAAATTATCAAAAATATTTTAAAACATATAAAATATAAAAATATTTTCTTTTTAATTTTCGGAGTATTTTTTATTAGTATGAAAAATACAAAAAGAGTGTGGTGTTGTGTATTTTTATTCCTTTGTGCTTGTTTTGAAAATTAAAAAAATAAAAAAACCACTAAAAATTCTTTTAGAAATTTGACTACATAGTTTTTAAATCGTGCTCCTTTTGTTCGACCCTGATCGCTATACCAGGTAAAAACAATAGTGAAAACTGCTTATATTTGCTTTGATTATTTGAGTTTTTCTTAAGTTGTTTAAAATACAAATTTTTCTCGATTGACCGCGCTTGGTGATTTGGGTCATAACGACCATTGGTTATTTACATACTTAACTCGATTTGTCAAGTGTGTTTTCATTTACATCATCATATTAGGTGCAATATAAGTTGGTTGTTATTATTTAATATAGATGTTTGGGGTCCTTGGCATTTCCCTAACGATTGAAGTTTTAAATATTACCTCTTTTTGCTAATGTTTTTTTCTCAACTTTTGATGGACTTTCTTGCTTAAAATAAGTATGATGCTATATCTGTCATTGTTGATTATATAAAGAAATAAAGACTCAATTTGATGCGTATATAAAGATTTTTCATACTGACATTGCACGTGACTTTTGCTTATATGATTTACCTAAAGAAATAAACACCCAATTAGTGTTCCTCCACCTTATATGATTTTCCCATTGCTCTTCTGCTATTTTACATGAGATTATTTATGTTCTCACCCCACAGCAGAATAGGGTTGCTTAACGCTTTCTACTAATTCATATAATATGCTTTCTACCTAATGAGGAGATGTTGTTCTTCATATTACTTGTTTATTCAATTGATTGTCCTTATACGTTGACGAGAAAAAAACCCATTGAGGTTATGTTTCTCGATCATCGATTTAATCTGTTACTTTCGCATGTTTTTGGATGTTTTGCTTTTGTTCTCATCCTGAAGTCTGGGTGATATAAGTTGGTTGCTTGAGCAATCAAGGGTCTTGTGAGGGTATGCTTGGCATCAAAAGGGTATTGTTGTTATAATTCAAGCTCAATGCACTTGTATGTTAGTGTGGATATGACCTTTGAGATGTTTTTCTCTACTACCGATAGTCATGCCTTACTTTCTCCCATAATAAGTCATCCTGAACTAGAATCACTTAAGTCTCTTATCCCACCACCCATAGCTCTTGATGACTTTTCTTTTGAGATGGTAAATGATTTTTTCAAGGAAAAACTGTGCAATGTGGTAAATACGGGCACCTAAAAAACTTTATGTTGATAAGGTATGTCTCAAAATTACAAAGACCAAGATTCGCGAAGAATCTTAGCATGATCCAACATGTTCTCTACATAAAATCTCTCCCCTCTGAAAATAACTCCATTTCTCGTAAGCTAAAGCACACATGGGATGGCCACCACACCAATCCTAACACCATAAAGACGGTCCAGAATGACTCAATGGATTCCCAAAAAGTGTGAACACACTCTATGCCAACACCAGTCGGACCACAATACACTCATATGCGCCTCGACGTATAACAAGGGAAGAAAATGTATTCCAAGGCTCCTCATTGCAGTACTGGCGGGAACTACTAGTCCCCCGAAAATGGTCATCTCTACGAGCACGCATCATTAACCTGCCTCTCCCAAATAACCAGAGAATATCCTTAACTCTCCCAAACAACCAAGGAATAACCTTGACTTGGCATGGGATCCTTCAACCCCATATCTGCCTTAGTGTCAACAAAGCAATCTCGGGGTAAAAAACCATCGAGGCATTGAGCACCTTATAAGCCTTATTTACTGCCAAGTAGTCATCATTCCATGTCTAGTGATCCAATCCCATTGAGGAATCAAACAACTAAGGGACAAACTCAACCATCTCCAGAACCCCAAGGCACACTAGTTCAAAAGATATGAATTGAAGCTATGGGATTCGCCCACCATCACTCCATACCCCCCCTCCCGACCCAAACAACTCATGATCCATAGCCAAAACAAAGAAGTGGGGGAATTGAACACACAATATGCCTTGTCCAGTCCAATCGTTTGCCAGAACAAAAAGACACTAGCACTACCAAGTACAAGTTTGAAGAAATCTAAGACCTTAAGCTCTGCTTGTTATGTTGGAATGAGGGGGGGTGGAATCACCATTACTCTGTCGATTCCATTCATGTGTTTGTTAGATCATATTAAGGTAGGAATAACGATTTCAATGGAAATCAGATTCCTTCATGCATGGGAATAGCCATTCCTTGGTACCCCCGGAGAATTGGGATTCCATTCCTTACAAATGCTAATGAATGTATTCTTCTTCAATATTTTTCAAATAATATATTATTGTACAAATATATGATTATCGACATGATTATATATTTTTCTTTTTTAGATATTTTTTTGAATACTAACATGGATATTGTTCTTTTTGGATATGGTATATGGACACTGACATGGATACAAATATATGAATGCAAAAGGTCAGATAAGTTACAAATATATACATATATGGATATTGACATGGATATGGAACTTTTTTGCGCATATGGTATAGATACGGATCATTTTTTAGGATACGGATAGAAATATGGTTACAAGATATTTTAGTGGATACGAATACATTAAATATATCTATTATATGAAAAAAATATCAAATATGATTTTTTTTGCAGATATAGATACGAACATGGATATGAATATGTATTTTTTTTCCTATACGAATATGGATAGAGATATGAGATTTTTTTCTAATGTGGATAAGTATACGTATGCAATTTTCAATTTTTTGGTATAATATGGATAGTGATATATTCTGGGGAATACATATACGGATATGGATACGGATTTTAATTTTGGCGTATACATATATGAACATGAATGAGGGTTTTTTGCATACATGGATATGAAGATGGAAATGAATTCTTAATTTTTTTGCAAATATAAATATGGATACGTATACCATCTTTAGTTTTTTTAGGATATAAATGCGGGTTACATTTTAGCATATACGTGTGCAGACATGGATATGTATTTTTATGTTTTGTAGATACCAATACCCATAACATTTTCAACTTTTTTATGATATGGATATGGATATGGTAATAAAATATTCTAGCAAATATGGATATGGATATATGAAATATATCAATTGTATGGAAAAGATCAAAGTAGTCTCAATTTAAATTTGACTGTTGATTCCTTATATGAAATATATTAATTATATGAAAAAAATAACCTGGAGGATACCGATTATTTTTTTTACTTAACGGAATATATCAAAAGGAAGGTTATTCTCTTTCTATTCTTTTCCCTTTTCAAACATAAGAAAGGAATATGTCTCATAATAAATCTTTCAATTCATAATATGAACCAAACAATGGAATGGAAAAACTTATTCTTGTCAATTCCATTATTAATTCCATTCTTGTCGTAATTCCTTTCCAACCAACCAAACAGGGCCTTAGGGAGAACAGAGCTCACCCCCTCCAGAGGTTAAAGGGTGATATACCAGCCCAAGCTACTAAGAGAGCCTCTCCATATCATTGTATATCTTCTTTACTAGAGTAAATAGCATGTCACATCTATTACCCCTGATCGGTAAAATATACCTAGCGAGTAATGCTCAATTCATCGCATCCTTCATAGGCAAAAGGCAAAGAAAATATGGGAAGACCCGAAGGTCGGAGAAGAAGACGACGACCGAGAATACTTGGGTTGAGCTTCATTCGAAGCTCGGGGTCGTCAATCGGACTTGGTCGGCCTTGCCGAGGAGCTCAGCTGCCACCGTTGAGGTGGAGCTCGCATGGCTGACGTCATGGATCACACCGGGGTACCTGGGTCGTATTCGCCTTGGCCTCCGCCCTCCGCTATCACTGAAGGGACTAAGCCCCTTGGATGGTGGATGGGGTGAACGGAGGTGGAGCAGAGGGATTTATAGGGGGTGTCCAGCCGTTTCAGGTGGTGCTTTGAATGGTTGAACGGCTGGAGTGAAGGCGCAGGTGATGGGCGTTGAGGGTTGCGCGAAGATGATGGATGTAACGGCTACGTGGAGGGCCGTTTAGGGAGTGGAGAGATGAATAGAGGAAAGAGCGAAAATGGAAAGGGGACATGGACACAAGGTGTAACGTCTGGCTGGAGGAGGACGATGAGCGGGAGCCGTTGGATCTTGCGATCCAACGGTCCGGATGGCTGGGAAAGGATAGGCGACGTGGTGAGGTGAGAGCCGTAGGATGGAAGGGGATCGAGCAGCCGAGGTTTAGGCACGAGGGAGCAGCGGGGATTTGATCTGGAGGTAGGATCTAATGGTTGTGGATAAGTGGGTGATGAACGGTGGAGATGAGGGCGCTTGAAGGAGTTCGGACGTCCAGAAGAGGAAAGCAGGTGGCAGAGGAAGAAGCGGGCCATGTGGGCGGCCCTGAGGGCGTCAAGTAGCCCAATCAGAAAATTCCAAAAACAAAACAAAGATAAATCTAAAAGAAATAGTTAGAGGTAAAATTAGGAAAAAAAAGTCAAAACATGAAAGGTGTAGATCACTCTACAAGTTTCACGTTGGACAAAAAATCGAAAGAGGTCATTTAAACAAAAGAGTATTTTTGAGGGCATTTTTAAAGAGATAAAAATACTGCTTTTGGGTTTTGATATTTTTGTATTTTTTTATTTCTTTTATTGTATACAATTAATTAACCTATTTTTAAGGGTTTTTAATAAGATAGAAAACACTACAAACTGGACGGCCTTTGGGGACGGTCATGGAGCAACCATCCCGTATACTAGTATAGGGGACGGTTGTAGGTTGACCGTCCCGTCTCTAGAGCAATAGCATCGGTCGTTAACGACCGTCGCCGTTAATTTGACTTTTAGGGACGGTTATATAGCTGTCCTTTACTAGGAGAGCCCCAGCTTATTTTTTTATCTACCCGGGTACTTTAGGGGACGATCATAATCGTCCCCGTTACTCCACTATTGTCATCGCGTATACGAAACTATAGGGGACGGTGGTAACCGTCCCCTATAGTTGGTTATAGGGGAGGGTTGCGTAACCGTCGCCAATGCTTGTCTGATTGGCGTGCCCCACCAAATATCTGCAACCAAAGGGGACGGTCCACTTATAACCGTCCCTGATTATTCTTATAGGGGACGGTCGTCCAACCGTCCCCGATGGTCCTATACCCTCTCCGACCGAATCCATTCCTCATTCTTCACTCGCTCAGCCCATCCCTCTCCACCCTCTCGCCCTCCTCCTCAGCCCACTGCCCTCCGCCCGCACAGCCGCCACCCGCTCGCCCTCCGCCCGGTCGCCCTCCTCCTCCGCCCGCTCGTCCTCCATCCCCTCGACCTCCGCCTGCTCGCCCTCCGCCCGCACGGCCTCCTCCCTATCGTCGGTGCCCGACTTCTTCGCCATCCTCTTCCCCTCCGAATCCACCTCCCTCTGCCTTGATTTCATCCTCTTATTTGGTTGTAAGTTTTTTAATTAATTTTTTAGTAATTTTTTAATATATTATTCTTGCTTATGATTGTATAGATTTTTTAAAATAATAGCTTAATCTTTGTAAAAATGAATCAAAAACATAGAATCAAAAACATAGCTTATGATTGTATAGCTTAGTCTTTGTAATGTAGATTTTTTAAATGCTTAATAGTTTAGTTCATAGAATCAAAAACATAGTTTTTATGGCGTTCTAATTTAAATATATAACTTAACATACATTATTGAAACTTAGATATGGTAACCGGATTATTACAACTTTAAAATATAATAAGAATGATGTAGAACTGATTTGTAAGAGATACTGACATTGTAATTAACTTTGGATCTTACCTTTAGGCAATGGACAAAAGTTGAATGAACAAAATATTCGATGATTATCGGACATATAATAAAGGAGTTATCGGATTCTTAGACTGGGCATTTCGATATGAATCACTCTATCATATTGTAGGAGGTGAAGGAGATAGGATACATGGTCCTTGCATAAGATGCAAGAACACTCTGACCCAAATTCGAACCATATTTTACGAGCATTTGATATTAAATGGGTTTTAACTTCATTATACGAATTGGATGTATCACGGTGAAGGAGTTATTTTAGAAGAAGATAATAATGTCCAAGTTGATACTGAAAAAGATATCTCTGAAACATATGACCGTGATGCTATGTTTGAGATGATAGATAATATTGGAGGACATGACACTGATGAAATGATGGGATCGCTTTCGGATACCTTACTTGAAAAAATATAAGATGCAGAAAAGTCAATATGCTCAGGAATCAAAATGTCTCGATTACGTTTTCTTTTGGAGATGTTTAAGATAAAAGTGAAGAATCAATGTACAGCGGTTACGATGACAGATGTCTTACACTTGATTAGAACCTTATTATATAATCCGGAAAATTTTCCAAAGGACTGGAAGGACGCTAAGTCAAGATTCCACGCACTTGGACTAAACTATGAAAAAATTGACGCATGTCCGAACGACTGCATTTTATATTGGAAGGATGATTCAAACTTAGATACATGTCCAGACTGTAAAAGTAGCAGATATAAGAATATGGGTCATGATTCGAAGAGAAAAAATCGGAGAAAATTTTACGGTTCTTTCCTTTGATTCCCTTATTACAGCGATCTAAATGTATTTTTATTTTGTATTCAAATAATTGAATTTGTTCGGATTCTATCTAAATGTATTTTTTAAAATAACTACGTTTGAATTACAGAGATGGCTCCTAGACTCAGACGCATTTGGGAGGTTCCCGAACCTCCTCAGCAGCCACAGGGAGGTTCTTCCGATGCAGGCAGTGGAGGTACCCAGAGATGACGTGGACCGTCTCAGTGTAGATTCTTGGATCGTCTTGCACCCGGGCATACGTTACATGTGCGTATTGTTGGAGGAGATGCGGTGGGAGAGAACTCCACGGAGTTTCATAGCTACCTTGGGCAGGTTGCTCGTGCGTGTGTCCCCATCACGACCCACGAATTTCGACAGCTTCCTTATTCTGTCAAGGCTTCCATACTTTCTGATTTGGAGGTATTCTAAAATCAAAAAATGATTTTTTACTATTTTATTATACTAATGTTTATTATGTTTATTGTACAAGGCTGCCTTTACATGGGAACGAAATGCCCATGTCGATTCCCAGATTCTCTCGCATGCCACTGAGTTGTTGCGTCGATACAAGGGATGCATAAAGGCGAAGGTAACAAGATATTTATAATTTTATAACGAAAGATTTAAACATTGACGACATTTATTATTCTATTTTTAGTATTACAACCCCCAGATTCCATATGAGCAGCTTGTGCAGTACGTCCCACCTGGTGTTACACCAGATCAATGGAGGGAGTTGATTAATTTTTGGTCCAGTGAGGAGTTCGCGATATGTATATTTTTTCATAATTATTTATTTTATATTTGTACTAACTTTGTTTAATTTCAGAAGATTTCTACCAAAAATACGGTGAATCGCTCCAAAGGCTTTAGGTTCACCCATAAGATGGGAAGGAAGAACACCAACCAATTGAAGCATGACTTTGTAAGTATTTAAAAAAATTAGAATGATTAAGTTTGAGTGTAGAATTTATTTTAAAAATTTCTTTTATGTTTTTTAAGTTGAGGGATAATGAAAGAGAAATGATCCGCATAGGAGTTTTTGCTGAGTCAAAGAGCCGAGATTTAGGAGGAGAAGTGTGTGGGTTGATGATGCCTACGCACCAATTCATGTAAGTAATATTTATTTTTAATTTATAGAATGACTTATGTTAATATATTGAAAGTATTTAATATTTCTATACATGCATGAAGAAATGATTAGGCTCTCCACCACCTCCTCGGTAGATAGGACGGGGACGAGCACTCCACCATTGTCCGCCGATGATGCCTTCCGTCAAGCCACTGGTCTAGAATGCATCTGTTGCAGAGGACGTGGAGAAACGATCCGTACATGGTACGGAATGGGTGGTGCAAGTGGGTCGCAGACTTCCTCGCAAGGGAGCCAGAAAGAAAGAGAGATGAAGAGGGAGCTGCGCGAAGTGAAGGCAAAGATGTCTGCACAAGATGAAGAAATGGCTAAGATGTGTATGGACATGGCGAATGGCATGTCCTATATAAGCCGTCTTCAAAGTAAAGCCATGTCACATGTACAACCTGCACAACTCGACGATGATGAGGAGAGTGAGGAGGAGAGCGACGAGAGTGAAGAATCAGAATAGATAACCATCGATGTAGTAAATTTTAGTTTTTTCTTGAAATTATTATTGCAATCTTTCTAGAAGTGCCTACGATGATGTAGAATTGAAAAACTATTTCTTTGTAACTATTGTTATGGTGTTGAATTTTGAGTGTATTAAGTGTCTTATTTGGTTTTGTAGAGGGGGCGTGAAAAAAACACCATGAATCTAGTATTTTTTTTCTGTCAGGGGGTATTGGGGACGGTTATAACCGTCCCCTACGGAGCTACAGAAACATCCCGCCTGTCCAAGATAGCTCGCGGGATGCATTTTTGCCTTTCAATGATTATTGGGGACGGTTACAACCGTCCCCTATACTCTTCTGTTGGCGTTGCTATAGACCCCAACGTAGAGGGGACGATCACCACCGTCCCCTTTAATTACCAAGGGAGACGGTTATATCCGTCCCTTTGAAATGTTAGACACCCTCTGTCTCCTTTTAGCGGCCATAGGAACCAAAGGGGACGGTTGGAACCGTCCCTAACGGTCTTCTGTTGCTGTCCCTATAGCCCTATCAACCGGAAGGGACGGTTACATCGTCCCCTCTGATTCTCAAGAGGGGCGGTTGTAACCGTCCCTTCTTCTACCAAGGACCTTGCTGCCTCAAATTTGTGTCAGCAAGGGTTATAAGGAACGATTTCAACCGTCCCTTATAGCCTTCTGTTGGCGTCGCAAAAGGACATTTTCATGGAAGGGACGGTCCCAACCGTCCCCGTTACGTGACGTAGGCGACGGTTTCGACCGTCGCTTCCGTTTGACATCGACTCACTGTCGCGGATATCGACCAATGGGACCTAATGGGGACGGTTGTAATCGTTCCCACCGATCTTTTGTGACTGTCTCAAAATGATGTCTGACCATTGGGGACGGTTGTCACCGTCCCCTAAGCTTCTAGTATGGGGACGGGTGAAACCGTCCCTACTATTCGTGGTATTAGGGACGATCGGAACTGTCTCCATTCGTTAAGGTTAAAGGGACGGTTCCGACCGTCCCCAATGGTTGATTAAAAGGGACGTTCGTGGTAAGCGTCCCATCTAATCAAATGAGGCGGTGGCAGAAGGGACGGTTCCTAAACCGTCTCCTCTGATCAGAAGGGACGGTTATAACAGCAAAAAGGACGGTCCTTGTCCGTCTCCTTAGAGCCACCGGCCTGTAGTGAAATAAAGACGACAAGTTAGTAATTAAATACAATAAAAATAGAGTAATTATACACAGTTTATATACAATATAATACAAGTTTAAGATTGATGAATTGTTAGTGATTTTTATTGTTGTGTTCAAGTTTGGGGATTAATAATTTAATTTTAATATGATAAATACAAGATTCATCAGTCACGCCCAGAGTAAGACTATGCTCAGGTTGTAATGTTGTTGTGTTTTATTGATGGTTTCTCGTGTTTATATTGTTTTTAATCTCAATAAGTCACGCTTTTTAAACTATGTAAACGAAGTAAGAAAAGAAACGTTGTATCTCTAGGATTTACAGTGATTATGGTGGTTAATTTTATTATGCAAGATTTGACAAGTTTTGTAACTCACCAAGAATTCGTCATGTGTATACATTACCAATAAGAACCATATCATATAAGAATATGCACACACAATGCTTGTTGAATGAGGCTTATCAAGGTAGTCCTGACAGAAGCTGTTAACAATTAATTCGTTTTAAATCATGTCCTTTTACAATATATTTTAAAGAACTTTTAAACTTAAAAAAACTTTAAAAGTCTTAATCTAGAGTTTTAGGTGTAAGTGTATTATTTTTTATATCAAAGGTACTAAAGATAATTTCAATGCTGAGAGTTATGCAGTTATTTTTATTGGTTATTTTAAGTGCTCTAAAGCTTATCATGTTTTAACAAGATAACATTAACCGTAGAAGAGAACTTCCGTGTCTCTTTAAAAAATCATTAAAATTGAACATTTTATCGATTTTTGATAAATATTATGATGAATAGAAACCATTTGCTGATGTTTCCAAAATGAACGATTCTGAAAATGTTTGCAGTCGACTTAGAGATTAGACATTTATGTAAGAGCATTCGTCAGATTTTGTTTTCGGCAACATCTCTAAAAGTGTGTTAACTCACTCAAGTTTTCAATAACACTTCATTTTAGACGCTTTCGTTTCTTAGATTAGATTGAAGTCTATTGAAGATGCTTATAACAACGAGTCATAAATGACAGCATTGCGCGAAGAACTTAATCAGATTGAATGGAATGGTGTTTGCAGCTTGGAATCCAAATCAAAAGGTCGTTCCATTATCGGGATGACACGGGCTTTTCATGATAAGCTCGATTAGTCTGACAATGTTTCTCGTAAAAAGGTTAGAGTAGTTTCCCACTAGTATAACAAGGAAGAAGGAATCAATTTTGACGAAACCTACGCGCTTCTCACATTATTAGAATTAATTCCACTACTTATAGCTTACGCCAAATATTATGTTTATAAGTTATTTTAGGTGGATGTTAATATTATATTTTTTAACAGTTTCACAACCAGTTTATGGTTATGATAGCTTATGAATTTTTCAACTGACTTCTAGTTTTATGATCAAACCAGTTGTTATCCATCTCTTTTTATCAAAGAGAAAAATTGATATTTAAGATATTATATTTTATGTGTTCTAATGAAACTCCATACTAAGTTTTTTCCAAGTAGATGCATGATAAATTTGAGATGAACATAATATTATAATTAAAATTCTTTGAATCCGAACTCACTAATTAGAAAAAGACATGGTCATTAACCAACATGTGGTGTGATATGCTTTAACTCCAAGGACAAGGTCTGCTTGATGTTTGCTTATGTATTTTTTATATATTTTCATCTTACAGAAGTTCAAGTTACTATTTTTCAATTAATATTGCTATAGATTTTAAATATATCACCATTATTTTTTCCATGTACTCTTCAAATGTGATTTGATGAAATTAATAAGAATATCACTTTGATTAGGATTCCAAAACTTATACTTTAAGTTGCAACAAGTTGCTTCATGGCCATTAGAGATGCGAACACCACCCATTTGGTTGCATGATTGGATTGTGTGGGAGTAAACTACAAAGTGTATTCCTTATGTGAATAGTAGGTGTCTTAATTATTGGGAGAGCTGATACAAGAAGCATAATGTAATATGATATTATTTTCATGTTATATAGATTATATTTACGATTATTGTAAAATATTATTCATACTATTTTTTATTTTAGAGGTGGTTTAAAATATGGATTTTTATCAGTTGTACCCCTTTGAGATATTACGACATCAGTTTGCCTTCCTTCTTTAGGAATATCAGTTATGCCCCTAAAAAAAGTAACGTTCATTTTGCCCATGTGATTAGTTGTCATTTTCATCTTTCCCAAACGGACATTTATTACAGTGAGATGTGCCACTTGGCCACTGACAGCAACAAAGCAGGTGACCATTGGGGTAAGTATTTTATTGCGATTTGGTTGATAGTCGGTTGTCATTAAATAAATAATATAAAAGATAGCTTTTAATCGTTGAGATGTGCCATTTGGCCACTGACAACAACAGAGCAAGTGACCATTGGGAGTAGTATTTTATTGTGATTTGGTTGATAGTTGGTGGCCATTAAATAAATAATAAAAGGAAACTTTTAACCGTTGGGAGATATGAACCTATTTAACAACAACATGAGCCTTGAGCCTTCATCATACACAAGAAATCAAGAAGGCTTTCTTTCATTAATAAACAAAGAAAAAGACTTACATGAAGAAGGGATTCGGGTATTTATTTACAAAACTGTAACATATATGGTTTTGTATACAGCTTAAGTTGTGTTGCAATGGGTAACTTATGCATTGCAATTCAATGATGTCCCCTTCACGACGTTCAGTATCCTATCATGATGATTCTGGAGCCCAAGTAAGGTGTCTTTTTCGATATTCCGGCAGTGGTGAAAACGTCAAGAAAACCTTAGAGTAAAGGATTGAAGTTCTACACATATCACCATAAGATCTGCAACTTCTTTTAGTGGGTCGAAGCCACACATCTGGATCAATCCTCAAACACGGATCAGATGATGGTGTTAATATAATGTAAAATTGTCGAAGTAATGACGTATTCAAGGAAGATAATTGTTATCATGAAGTTCATACTGATATGTTTTATGATTGTTGTAGCTATATATGTGTATATGAATAAGGAAATCTGAGATCGGTTGCATATCTATAGGAAACAATATCATTTAATGGATTTGATCTGATGCAAACCCTTCCCTTGTCTTTGTTACATACTGAGTAGCATAAGTTTGGGATTCAGAAAGCAAATGTTACAAGAACATAACCCCAAAGTAGTTCATAATGCTACAAACCATATTTACAATTTTGTTACAAAAGTTTGCATACATCAAACATTTCATTCTAGCATATTTGTTACAAACAAAATGTATGTGTAAAGCCCCAAAAAGCTCTCATGCAAATTAGTATATGATCTCCCATTCGTGATACATGTTGACTCCTTGCGCATACAAGCAATGACACTTCCATATGTAACAAATCATTTCAAATATGATAGTTAGCCTATTAAACTCATGGAAGTAATGGATTAAATCAGTAATGTAATATATCATTCTATAGTTCTGCTGCAGTCTATACATTAAGCGATTCACAAAAAAAATCCAAGGACATTGAAAAGATCCACCCAAAAAGGTACCACCACCCTTGTACGCTCTGTGCACATATAAAGCCACGTGAGAAGAAATCGAATGAGATGAAATTGAATTGAGATAACATGAATACCTTAATTTAAGATGCATTGTGGACCATCTGCTAGTGTGCCTACTTGTCAGTATGCCTTTCTGATACGTTCATGCCTTCACGGCGTGGTTTTTCGGTCGAGATACCAGTTGTCTCCTTGATGCGGTTCCACTACCAAGTCAAGTATGAAGCAGTTAAAAGAAGTTGCAGTTATTGAAATTTGATATTAATGCCAATTTAAATAGAAAAAAACATATGCGAATGCAAAACTTCTACTTGCCAGAGCAATAGCATCACTGGATGTTTGTACATAATGTTAGCTATGGGGCGGATGCACTCTCGGTGTTAGATTAATTGGCTCTTTTGCATGTGTTCTTGTGATGACTGACTGATCTGCAATGTGCACATATATGACGAGCTCTTGGTTTCTTTACCACCTCATCCTTCGATCAAATTCGATTCTTTTTTGGTCTCCTTGTAGGATGTTTGGTATGCGATGCACCGACAACATATGGCAGTTCATTTGTGGCCCAAAAATCCTTGTTGGGAAACGATGCTATGCTAAATTAATAGCACTTATTGTACATTTCCAAGCTGCAGTAAGGGGAGATGTAATCCTCCCGCTTTATCCCTCGTATGCTGCTAAGAACGGTAGTTATATGCGTATAAGGGAGCCCATACATTTACCACTCAGTGCAAGTACATTTACGTGCTTCGATGCCAACCACATACCTTTTATAAGACGTCTCCACTTCTTCATCTCTATCACTCCATCATTTAACAATAAAACCCTACAGATCTCTTGTGATTCCGGGCACATATTCTGATGTGAGAGGAACCAGAGCATGTATTAGTTGTGTTGCTTTACATCTTCTCTCATTCATCATTGTCATAATCTTTTGTTGTATCCAATCTACCAGCTCACATATGGGAAGATGAAGTGCCTTCGAGATCCAACCATTAAATAGTTCACTCAAGTTGTTGGTTATGTAATAGCACTATATTGCTTTGTGGAAATTGTGATGGCTCCATTTCTGAGAAATCTTCTCTAAATAATCAAAAGTGTTCTTTAATAATTTATGAATATCGATCATGTTTTGTAAATAATAACTCCTCTCAAATGCGCGCACAGCAGACCAAACAAGCCTCACAAGACCTTATCCTGGATAATCTTTTTTGAAGTTCTTGTCTGTCGTATGCTCTACTTTCGGAAAATTTTTCATTATTTCACTTGTGCATCAAAAATGATTTCTAATCCTCTCCCATGTTGAATCACAATCGTTAAATGTAATTTCTCCATAAAATATGTTCAAAAATCAATGGACTCATCCTCACATATGCATAAAGCCATAGGGAATAGGTTGTTCATTCCATCAAGTGTTGTGGCTGCCAATAAGGTCCCAAGATGTTTTCCTTTTATATGTCAATCATCTAGCCCAAGTAAAAGCCTACAATCATTTTAAACCCATTTATGGAAGCGTTGAAGAAAATCAAAATTCTAAGGAATGCATCATCCTTCTCTGCAATGTAATCAATCACGGATCACTGGTTCCTTGATTTTAATTCATAGACCAGACTCGACACCTTTGGGTAGGTAATCTCCACCTTCAAAAAATTGAGTTTAATGCAATGTTCCTCCCATATTTGACTTGAAATGCCGCTCACAGACAAAGTAGAATTTTCCCTCAACCACTTCTCCCAAAAAACTGCAATCCGCCCATACTTTGCCATCCTAGTATCAACTTCGTTGATTCTACTGCAAGTATGATGCCATGACAATGTTTCGATACGGAAGGTGACTCCTCCTCCAAGTCTTGATGCACGGATGCGACAACTACAACCCTCACTTGCACACCTTGTTGTGATTTACGTTGGATCCAACTTGATAAACTTCAACTTGAACTCATTCTTTATGCAGTATGGAACAAGCTTGAAGCAAAATGTCGCATGATCTACAACATCATCGTCCACTGCAAAATCTTGGTTCTTTGATTTGAAAATTCGACCCTCATAGTCTTGTGTGTCTTCAATCTCTAAGTCGATGCCCTCGTCGATGGCATAACCCCCATCACTAATTTCATTCGTTTCTTTGAATGAATTGACAATCCATTTATCATTTGATTCGACATCGACTTCATAGGTAATACAGAATACATCTTCACATTCGGGGTCCACATCAAACTCTTCCTCCAAGGACCGCCTTCTCTCTTTTGAAGTTGCTCTAGTGGATCTCTTTCTTTCTTTCATAGTAGCTTGAGGGGATTTATGAAGAGCTGGTTCGTCATCTCCTTGTGTTTTGGATGAAGTACCACAAGAAAGTGGTAATCTCCTGGTGGTAGGGGAAGCTACTTCGTCAACACCTTATGCTTTGGATGAAGTGATATGTCTTCCCTTCATAGCATCAGATAATGGTGACCTCTCAGTGGTAAAGAATCTTGACCACCACCACTCTTTGATGTTCTCGACGATCGACGTCGTATGGTTTCCTCATGTGCAATTTCTTCTCTTCGGGCCTTCTATCTTACAGATGATGTTCTCATAACCACTGTTTTGTGGAGCATTCTAGGTGTCCTTTGTGTTTCACCCGTTGCAGGTGTTCCATCATCAAATATACCACCATCGCCAACTTTAGCAGCCTCGACTTAAGGAGACTAAGCTTCCGGTGCCTCAACATATGCTATATGTGGATGTTTTCTGCCATGAGTGTATTACGATCTAGCACATTTCTAATGCCAAGCTCACCCACTTCTTCATTTGCCAAATCCCCTTCATCAACAACGCCCCATAATACCTCCTTCCCGGGGTGAATCAAAAAAATCATCGGGGAGATCAGATATACAACGGTGTTCTGATGTTGTAATAAATGAATGTCCATGTCCCTCTAAAATGATCTTCGCTGCTTTCTCTGCCTCCTTGGCTTGAATATGTGAGAAAGCATCTATGTTGATAAAACCAACAATGGGTTCCACGTCTCTTCCATCCATGTGGACATTGAACATGCGCATCATGTCTGCTTCATTGGCGAGATCTACAAATCTGCTTGCTCTTGCCTTTGGATCTTTGTATTGCATTGATAGGACATAAGAATTGTCCCAAGGAACAATATTTGACAAAGTGTCAATCATGTCAAACCAACAAGTGAAATCTGGATTCATGCCAACTACCTCCTCCACAAAAGTCCACATATTTCTCTCCTCGGCATCCCTTCGTATCCTTAAACCACCCATTGTGTCTCTCAAGGACTGTGATCGCACCTTGATCTCCATTGTACCAACCTATCATATATTCAAGCACAAGGGATAAGGTGTTAAAAGAACCAAATACCCTTGCACCCATGAAATCAAAACTGCGGGATCGAAATCCTAAACCCAACAAACCAGAAAACCCTAAAATCGTTCAATTTATGTATCCTGAATCCGAGAAGAATCACTAAGAAGACATCCCATGGGCAAGGAAAACCCTAGAAGCGTCCAAAAAAACCTCCATTAAAGTCGTAAAAATGAAGACCCCTAAACCCTAACTAACTTGGAGAATGCAATGGTGTTGCTTCTACAAGTCGATAATGGAGCGGGGATTGCAAGCACGGAGATTCAACCAATGTGCGGAGCTCCATGACCTTCTGTGCAAGAAATATTGGAGACGATAGTGGGAAAGGAAAGGAGTAGAGACACTGGCAAGCTTCCTTGAGAGGGAGACAATGGTTGTCAAGATTCTTGGGGGGGGGGACGATGCTACCCAAGTCTTCTTCTCTTGCTACTAGGAGAGTCATGCCACATGGATAGCTTAAATTCCCCCATCCACATGATTACCTCAAAATTCGGAGAGGTTACCTGTAAAACCCCAAACAATTGTCCCACACCGTGGAACACAAAATTCCCGGGTGGGATAAATAGTGAGGAGGTTACTACCTAATAACCCGGCTTAAGCATTTTGGGGGTGGTTAATCGGGTCCGTATGGGCCCGATCCCAAGAGGTTGTCAGGGACAGTAATGCTCCGTTAACGGACCGGGGACCTAAGCCCGGGACGATACAAATGGTATCAGAGCCGAACGCCCTCTTACAGTGGAAAGGGCTACCCGAGAGGTGGAGCCGCCCCTACAAAGAGGTTGGAGGAAATGGCTACCCGGAGCGTGCAGCCGCCACTGTCACTGGGAAGAAGTGATGTGCCATGTCGCAACGAGGACGTTGCGAATATAAGTGGGGGAGGTTGTAAAACCCCAAACAATTGTCCCACACCGTGGAACACAAAATTCCCGGGTGGGATAAGTAGTGAGGAGGTTACTACCTAATAACCCGGCTTAAGCATTTTAGGGGTGGTTAATCGGGTCCGTATGGGCCCGATCCCAAGAGGTTGTCAGGGCCAGTAATGCTCCGTTAACGGATCGGGGACCTAAGCCCGGGACGTTACATTACCGTACTTGAATCATGTCTAACCACAGTTAACCATTCCCAATAACATCGATGTTACAAAGGAGCACAACTGATAATGATGAAACTTTTGAGGGCGTAACTAATATTCCCAAGAATGGATGGGCATAACTGATATTGCAATATCTCGGGGGATGGAACTGATAAAAACCCTTAAAATATCATAATTAAAAATTGTATGATCAACCCATTAATTCCAACCAAAAGAATTACGAATGAAGAATGTGTAACATGGATTGAAATATGAGTTACAAGTAAACGAATAACCACCACAAGTCCTATAATTTAGTTTGACTCCTCGATTTTTAATGTAACCGCAACTTCCCTTTAAATTTATAAGTACTTTTGAGACATCTTTCTACTTAGTGTTTGTTTTTGTTAAAAAAATTCAAAGAGACTTTGTTTACAATACATTTCTTATTTGTTAGCTTTTTCTCTTTTCTAAAATGTTAGTTGTCTCCTTCTCATGTACGATATAGAATTTCACACCCACCACTCTCATCAAATAGTTGCCTCCCTCGGAGGGAAAGGAAAGGAGAGCGGGTGTCAAAACCAATCAAGGAGCCATTTCAAATCCCCTGCAACTCCTCCCTTCCTCCGGACGCCTTCTCTCTCGATCTCGATCTCGACCTCGCTGCTGAACGGCGACGCGATGCCCATCGAGATGCCGAGGGGCCTCGCCTTCTCGGTGGACACGTGGAGCCCCAAGTCCGCCCGCAAGCGCCACCACTTCCTCACTCACGCCCACAAGGACCACCTCGCCGCCATCGCCTCCCACGCCTCCTTCCCCATCTACTGCTCCCCCTTCACCAAATCCCTCGTCCTTCACCTCTTCCCTCAGGTCTCCTTCTCCCATTCCTTTCTCTGTCATTTTTGTTTCGTTTGTCTTGGTTTTTCTTTTATTCTTATTACGGGTATTGGATTAGCTGGTGTATTGTCGATGGTTGCCAGTGTTTGACGTGTTTTCGGTCTCAAAATTCGATCTTTTCAATTGGGTTTTTGTCAATTACGGAAAGATCTCGTCGCATTGTTGGGATTGGATTGGGATCCAGTATCGACTCAAATTTGGACTTCTATCGATGTTGTCTGCTTTTGATATGCTTTTTGTCTCATTCGGATCCTTTTATTGCATTGTTCTTGCGGATTTGATGAGTTTCGCTGCTTCTCTGATACTCAAACTGGAACTCTTTTCGTGGGTGTTTCAGATTGAAGAGGCGGTGTTTGTGGAAATTGAGGTTGGGAAGACGGTGGTAGTACACGATCAGGACGGGGACTTTACGGTTTCGGTCTTTGATGCCAACCATTGTCCTGGTACGTCATACATGCTGTTAGAATTTGTTACCCTCCTGTTCTGAAGTGGTTGTCTTACGTGAAGCGATATTGTGAGAACGGACTTTCTGATACTATGTAGATCTCTCAGATTTCGTATCTATATAGGTAATTTTAAGTTGACATCCTAATCCTTGATATTGTTGATTGCGGAATTGGACTGGATTTTCGCTGTTGCATAGAACTATTCTTATATCACCGGAGGGCTCCATCCTGTGAAGGAATTCAACTCTGTGTAGCTCAGACGAGGTTGGCTACCCACACTAATATGGATATTAAATTAAGCAGCTCATATATCAAGAAAAGAGTATAGCACTGCTTTATGTGAACGCGGCTGCGGTATTAGTAATGGTTATGATAGGATCACAGAAATGAGATGGAAAGATTTGTAGTATAAGATTTTGGATCATAGATAACAAGATGCTTGTATGCCAGTTTAGTGCGCACATGTGCACGATTGTTATTTGAGAGGTCTCTCTATCTTTGATTTGGACCTAGAGTTTTCATGTGGATTCATAAGGAGGGGGATCCTCTGAGCCAATATGGGAGAGCCCTTGTCCTCCGACGAGGAGACTTTTTTTCAGACTCCATTCTTTAGTGATCGTGAATTCCACTGCAAGATCCTTTGAGGTTCCTATGAGAGAGAACCCACTTCAAGGTCCCTATGCGCCTTCTTCATAGATATATGTATGGATAATTAACAATATTTTTTTGTCCCTTCAATGAGATGGAGCAGTTGCGAGCCAATGTTCTCCATGAGGAGACTCATTCCATTTTCAGTTACTCTAACAGATACAGTACAAAGCACATGTTCTCCGAGAGGAGACACATTTTAGTTCATACTCCAGCTCTTCAGTTCCTTGATTCCTCCTCACCAACACGTCATGATAAGTAATGTCCTCAACAATTAGCCAGTAGGGTATGCGATGAGTTGGTATTGTCCTAGTGTCCTGTATTGTGTGAGAGCGTGGTTTCTTTTTATTTGTCCAAGTTAAGCATCACATGCTCCAACTTGAGGGAGAATGTTTGAGTATGTGTCATATGTAGAGATGGGAAATTGAATCCCTTCAGGGTCCAATTACCACATCCACAGGATTAATCCTGCATCTTCAATGAGTGGGACACGGTCTTACTGGTGGGGCTATATAAAGAGCCCCTCACCACCTGTAACAGTTGAGAGAGAGA
This sequence comes from Ottelia alismoides, assembly GCA_037367405.1. Classification (NCBI taxonomy): domain Eukaryota; kingdom Viridiplantae; phylum Streptophyta; class Magnoliopsida; order Alismatales; family Hydrocharitaceae; genus Ottelia; species Ottelia alismoides. The sequence continues at coordinate 112,051 of JAZKJV010001538.1, read as the reverse complement.
GAAACGAGAGATAGATACAGAATATTCGATCCTTGATAGGCCTTCTCCCATGGTTTCATCCCGCTCGTTATGGAGTAGGGTTACACGTAAAATCCCAATGTTCTTCCATTATTTATATTTATTTATCTCTGATATGCTTCTACACTATCGTTTTGTATAAGTTGTTTATTATAGAGGGTAAATTTAACAAATGTTGCAAAGAGACCTTTTATCCATATTTTGGCAATTAGATTTGGAACTGGAAGAAGTGATATCTTTGGTCTACCAAGATTATGTGTGTGGTTGCATTCTACTTGTAACAATTAGGTGATTTTTAGCCTCACGCGTCGAGTTCACGTAGAGGCAAACCATCAGACGACTAACACAGAGACATTCCAGACCCTCTACTTCTTCGCCCATCTACCTTGGGGATGATTAGCCACTAGAGGAATCCAGCCAAGCCAGAATCAGGAAGGGATTGACCGGTTGCACTTCACTCCCTAACGAAGCGGGAGCCCTTGACCTTGACCCAACCTAAACCAAGAAAATTATTTTGGTCAGGTTTTGCTAAATCTAAAGAGAGATGAAAGCGAAAAGTGGAGTTGATTACAATTATATCATAGAAAAAAGAAGGGCAGATCATGTACGTACATAAAACCATTCTAAAATTCCACCTTAGTTGCAATGAGTAAGCTTTGGATTTTAGACTATTTAAGTTTTTAAGATTCTGCCTTAGTTGCCAACCAGTAAGCTTTGGATATTAGACTATTTAAGTTAGTTTTGAAAATGGAATGGCAACAATCTCTGCACTTCTTTAAAGTTTTAACTTATGAATAGGCGGCCTCAATTTAAACAAATCCGCTATCATATATATTATCTCTTCCTATTAGGGAAAACAACTAAGTATAAGATAGGTTCTAGGACATTACGTTAATGTCTAAGTTTGGATCATAAAAATGCATACCAATTTCAGTATGTACTTTTTTTTGAAGTCAATTTCAGTATGTACTTATAGTTATCTTCGAAAACCTCTGTTCATTCATCACCGGCTGATCTTTGCCGAGGGACAAAGAGAGGCAGTCTACATACAAGTTAATAGTGGTAAATATTTCTAGCCTGAATTCGTTTATATGTGCTATTAAGACGAAGAGCTGATCAATTCTCTGCACGTGTTGTGCTCGAGCTCAGTAATGAGATCTTATATTTGAGAAGCCAGCAAGAACCTATTTTTCCCGAGAAAAAAATTGATGGGTAACTGAGATCTGTAGCATCTAATTCTACATATCAGTTTCTGCATTCTCTTCTTTGGATTTTATCATAAGCCAGATGCTTCATTTATAAAAAAAATTGCAACCAGACCTATCGATATTTTATACACTTCGCATACTGAAATGCTTGAGTATTTCAGACTATAATTTTTTGAAAGAATGTGAAACCTTTTTACATGCATCAGTTATTTGCTTCCATGTTTTGTATTCAGAGTTTTGAAAGAATGTGTTGGTATGAGAACGTATCCCAATGTAATGCTTTTATCCGGATGCGGTTGCCGGTTAACATCTCTTCTAATTCGTCGATACGAGAAGTAAATTGTTATGTGATGGAATCAATATCTCAACATAAGCCAAGAGGCAAATCTTGTGACACTCCACCTGGTCGTATGAAATAGTATGCATCCTAGCTCTCACATAGAATTCCAACAAATTCACCCGCTCCTCAAAAGCCCAAAGGAAAGGAGTTAATGCTCCCACATCCACAACATGAGTAGTTAAAGCAAGTAAATGATTTAAAATTCGGCATTGTATATAACTTAATAGGAATTGGGTACTAACTCATTTGAAATCAATAAACAAGCTTCACCATTCACTTTACACCATCCATATTTTCGAGAATCGTACTACTGACAATGTGGCAATTCACCTTAATTTACATTATGAATTTTGTCAACGATTATGACCTAATAATAAAGTGGCATCATGCTCAACATTCACAAAGGCAATCTACTAAGTAGGATAGCATAGCCACAAGAAAATCGAAGCTGTATAATTCCTTTGTCAGTAACTAGTGCATCCTCAAAACTGTCATTCTGTAATTCAACTAGGACAGCTAGTGGTAGTTCTCAAGAGGATGTTGCTAGACCTTTCGCTCCGCTTTGGGTGATTTGGTGCGCCAAAAATGAGATGATCTTTCGGGGATGGCCTTTCTTTGTGAGAGTGTCCTGGGATGCTATAGGGAACTTGTTTCCCTATGGTCCAATGTGTAATTTATAATCTGTAAAATACCGTACTTCTGCTCTTGATTTAGTTCAATAAAATAGCGGTGGTTCCAATCTTGGGACTGCAACCTCTTTTTCCTCAAAAAAAACTAGTGCTTCCTCATTGCGGTTTATTATTATTGTCAGAGATATTTACACACATAACTCTGAGTAGATTCATATTTACGTACACAACCCTCGATAATCACGAATTATACCCTAAATCGTGAATAATATGTAACTCTTACATGGCATAACCATGTGTTAACTTCCATCTCTTTTCTTCGTTAATTTTGACGAAAAATGTTAAATGTTTCCATTTTTCTTCTTAAAACATGGCATACTTATAAATGATGCCATTCTTCATCCTCATCCTCATCCCAACCCAACTTCTCTGATCTACATTTCCTTAGTGTGCTCGGTGGTGACTCCAACGAACGGATTCCAAAGATGCGAAACATCAAGCAACTTCATCTCCATCTTTACGACTTCACCTCACACTCTGGCTCCATTGGAGGTCTGATTATGGACTACAATAATTGCAGTCTATGTATGATTAGCTATACTTGTGTTTCTAATCAACTATGTAGCGTTGTGCATTGTAGTTATTGGTATCATGAATTCGACTTGATTTTGGATAATTGCAAAAACTGAGATGTCCGCGAGTTAAGAGAAGTAGAAACCAAAGAAATTAGCTAAGGAAAAGTTAAGTACTGCATGGACAAGGAGGAAATGCAAAGGTTGCGGCCTCCTATGATTCTGTAGAGATGTAGAGAAGTGGGTGTGTGTGATTACAATGGTTATTTCAATGTAGCCTAATGCTACGGACTCAATGATGTTACTTGGTTCAAGAGATTGATTATTATACCGGAATGGATTCTATATTTTCCTACTTCTTGGGGTTGTGGAAGATAGAGAAGGGTGTATATTTTCAGTTGTTGATCCCCAACCGTGAATTTGGATTTGAGATGATCAGGCTTGGCACTTGAAAGGGGGGATTTTGGCACAACACCGAAGAAGATCTCCAAGAGAAGTTGCTTCACAGGGAAGTGCTAGAGGTGTGGCTATGATTGGACTGACCGTAGAGAGGTCGTCCACTGCATGCAGAGTCTCATTTTGCTGAGGCGGTGATAATATTGGTTTCTAAACATGACTGTTGGCTTTCAAAAATGTTGAGTATTGCCTGGACATGGAGGAAAAGTTGAGTTACTTATGGACGGAGGGGGGAGGCGGGTGGTGTCAGCGAAAGGTGTGAGCAACGGGGGGATGCGATTAGCATGGGAGGTGGTCTGTGGGTGAGGGGGTTTGGGCAAAGAGGGAGGAGGTGTAGGTGTGGGCAGAGGAAGGAGGGGTATGGCGGATGTAAGGGGGTTGGGTGTTTTCCTTTTCTTGTTTAGTTTTTTTGGTTTAATTCATATCTGTTGGATTGAAGATATGTTAGATTAACTCACTAGTTTGGTTTAGTTAATTGACTAAACTAACATAGGGGTTATATGTGTGAGACAAAGTGACTATTCATGGTTTCTCGTGTAATTCTTAATTATCGAGGGTTATGTATGTGAATACGAAATTACTTATAGTTATGGGTGCATCCCTTAATATTATTTCTATAAATTTAAATGCATTCTTTGGGTTCTTTCTCCTATGGTTTACTTACTACCTTCAGTGGTTAGTATTTTCGATCTTATTTAGAAGCTAATTTAACTTTTTATTTTTAACTTAACTATATATATATATTCATTTTCTAATTTTTAAAATATAGGAGCTCACTTAGTTTTGATACCAGAAATCAAGCATGGATGATATTTTGGATTATAGTACAGTGGGTCGATTTGTAGGACTTGGGCGGAGATAAAAACTTCAAAATGAGGATGCTAACTTTGAGAAGCCTCATCATCTTACCAAATCTTCTAAAAATTGAGGGGAAGTTCATCTTCATGAAAACCATCAAGGATATGGAAATATTTCAGTGTTGATTGTGAAGATCAGAATGAAAGACGGGGCATTTGTAGGTATCGTGGAAACTTTCTCAAATATCCACTTTCTGATGGCACCAATAGTATGGTGAACCATCCATTGAGATGTGAAAAGTTTGTGGGAAGTGACAAAGTTGAGAAGATGAATATGGTATAACATAAATCTATGAAAAATGTTGGGGCTACTCCATTTTTTCACTATATTGTATAGGTTTGATTAAGATGAATGTCAAAAGGCTCTTATCATAATGATCGTTGTTGATGAGATGCAAGCGTAAAACAGGAAGGATTCCATCATTTTGCCATGTAATTTAAAGTACATTCTCGTTTTGTTATCTCTCGAGATTCTTTTGACGAGTATATAAAAGAAAAGAAAAATATTAAGAGTTCTTTAGCAAATTTCTCTTCAAGGATTTCTCTTACAAGAGGTACATGGAATCATGGATATCGTATCAAAATCTATGCAAGATATGTCTCACACCTCACTTCATTGGCATTGATTGGATTTTACACTAGAAAAAATAAACTTTTGTCCAAGGTGAAGTCATAGGCAAGGCTGTGAAAAATTGTTTACTTGATATGAGTACAGAGAGATTAATGACTATAACTAATGCAAGCTCCATGTATGCATTCAGTATTTGAAGAAAAAACTTGTAACTAGGAGACAATTTTTGGAGGTGAATATTTTTTAGTCAAAAAAGGGGAAACATGCTAAGGTATCCATCCCAAAAATATTTATATAAAAATTTACCTACAAAAGCCAAGACTCCAGAAGAGCCTTGGCATTGAAAGAAACATTCTCGATATAGAACCAATCACTGGCAAAGATTGTCCCATTCCTATCCAACCAAATTGCCCATATTATAGCTATTAGTCACAAAAGTTCTTCTCGTGGGCGCAACTTAGTAGCATTAACATATTCCTAGAAAGTCTCGAGACTTTGAACATTCGCCCAGGAGAGTCAAGCATCCCACCAAATGGAGCGAGTACTATCATTGTGAAAGAACAAATGATCAATGGATTTTGACTCCAAGTTATAGAGAGGGCAAAGATTAGACACAACAGGAAATAGTCTGGAGCAATGATCCTTAGTCAGGATACATCTCCTTGAAAGAGCCACAGGAAGATGCAGATTCTGCTTTGTACTTTCATCTCCCAAATAGATTTGCAGCCACGAATCAGAACAACATCAAAGGTGGATGGGGGTTTGTCCACAGACTTGTAGGCCCGTCATATCGAGAACTCTCTATCCCTCTAGTTCTAGTATCCTCTCCCATCTGAAGGCCCACATATTTAGTTAAGGGAACCCAGAAGACGCAAGAGCTCCTCCAAATGCTGGTCTGAAAAATCAGAGCAGAAGGATGGCATCCAGACACCATCATCCCAGCAGTCCTTCACCCTAACATCCTGTGAGGAAAACACGTAAAAAGACAGGGAAATCTAGAGGCAAGTGTACTAATGTCCGTCCAGTTGTCCGTCCAGAAGGCAAAGGATGCTCCATCTCCCACAGATGCTTGGAAAAGTTCACAAAACCGGGGCATCACAGAACGAATGCCCTTCCAGAACGTTGAGCAGTATGCAGATGGGTTGGGGACCACATTCTCCTGTACTTGTTCATCATAGATCTTCCTAATAAGTCTGCAGCAAAGGTCCTCACCATTCCTTCGGATTCTGGTGACCACTTCAGTAGAAGCACCTTATTCATTGATTATAGGTGAGAAATACCTAAGCCCCCAAGCGATTTAGAAAGATTAGCAATTTCCCAGTCAACCAGATGAACGCCCCTCAAGTTCTGCCCAGAGTTGGACCAAAAAAGTCTCCTCATAACTGTTTCAATGTGCCGACGAATTCCACTTGGCATAAGACGAGAAGACATGAAGAAAATCGGTATTGTTGAGATGACCACTTTCGGACGCACCGTCCAACCACCTCTAGATAACTTACTTCCCTTCCATCATGTGAGCCTTCCCTCCATCTTTTCTATAATGGGGAGCCAATAAGAGATTTTAATCATGCCACAAGTTAAGGGGATCCTAAGGTAGCGGATAGGTTGGGTCCCACAAGCCGTGCCCAACTATACACTGCATGCTTGAGATTCTTTATCCGAGAGCCCAAAAGGGATAACTGTAGATTTTATGGTTGAGAAACAATCCAGAGAGATCCCCAAAGATCTCAAGAGTCTCTGCCATGCCCCTCGCCTCTTTCACGCCACCCTGAATAAAGAAAATAGTGTCATATGCATATTAAAGTAGAGGTACCGAAATATTCAAGTACCTACTGGCGACCTCATGTTCTGTCAGTTGATGCACCATGCAAGCTAACACATCCGTCGCAATGACAAAAAGCAGGGAGGGGATGGGGGGAAGAGGGCATCCTTGACGTACACCCCGTTGAGGTTGAAAGAAGCCCCCTTCCGGTTTTCCATTCACAATAACCGGGTAAGATGCTGAGATAATGCATCATCCAAGCGATCCATACTTCTGGGAAGCCGCGTCGAGCTAAGGCAGGCCAAAGGAAAAACCAATCTATAGTCGCTTTAGAGAAATCCACCTACCAAAGCACACATTTTTTGCCTTCTTTTCTAATTTGCTAAGATTTTCATTGCGAACACCAGACTATCACCAATATGCCTTCCTAGGATGAAAGCGAACTGAAAAGGGGATATGATGTGATCTAACACAACATTAAGACTATTAGCTAGGACCTTTGCAATGATAAGGTAAATGGCGTTGGAAAGAGCAATAGGGCGAAAGTCTTCCACACGTTCCGAGCCATCCCTTTTTGGGAGAAGGCAAATGAGGGCTTTGTTTACTTTGCCAAATCCCGACTTGCATGCTGCAAATTCTTACACAACCCTCCACAACCTTGCTGCCAACTAGGGTCCAGAATTCATTAAAAAAAAGACCAGGAAGTTGTCTGGCCTCAGTGTAACATATGCATTAAGATTTCAAACAACAAACATAACCTCTTAGGTTGTAAAACTTTGTATCAAATGTCTCACATGCTGATCGGAAACTTGGGGTAACCCTAGGCCAGTCCATCTCCATGATATAGGCTCCGAACATCGAGAGAAAGCCCTAAAGTGCTTCATCAATGCAATGCTAATACCGCTTTCGACTCTTCTTTCATTCACTGTCACAAATCTAATAGAGTTCTTGCGTCTTCGCCCACTTGTAATCCTGTGAAGTAGCTGGTATTTGCATCCCCTTCTTTGAGCCATCCATGTCTTGCTCTCTGTCTCCATTCAACCACCTGTCTTATTGTCTACGTGATTAACCTCTGCGGACGCCCGTTCAAATCTCACCAGACTCCAGATCCATGTCGTCTTCAATACCACCGTTCTCTCTTCACATGACTCTTTTTTGAAAAGGCACAATCGAGAACGTAAGGAAACCAACTTCTGAGCGAGGCAAGCCATAGCAAAGCCACTGCCACTGTTGCAAAAGTCGGCCGACTAGACCGACTAGTCGGACCGACTATGCGAATCGGGGGGGTGCCCGACTTGAATAGGCTAACTCGGCCTATAGTCGGTCGAGCCCGACTAGGCGGCCGATTAGTCGGTTGAGGCGGCCGAGTAATTGGCCGATTACTACATAAGGATCCATGCCGGATCCGAATACGAAATGACTTAGCCCCTTTCGAGGGTTACTGTCTAACAGTAACCTCTCGCCCCCAGAAACCCTCCCGACCCCCTCTCGCTCGAAAACCCCAGAAATACCCGACCCCTCTCGCTCTCTCGATACCCCCGACCCCATCGCCGCTCGCCTCGCCGGCGCCGCCCTCAGGAGTCGCCGCCCCGACGCCTCCAAGCTGCTGCTCCAACGCCTCGCCGCCCCCACGCCTCCAGCGCCTCCCCGCCCCCACGCCTCCTGCACCTCGCCGTCCGCACTGTAGGTTAGGTTTTTTTATTTTTGATTATTTTTTGTTTTCTCTTCTACTTTTTTATAGGTTGATAATGTTGAGGATAAATGTCAATGTGTTATAAGTTATTGTTAGCAAATATGAATTGTTAGGTTATTTTTTCTTCATTTCTTTTTGCTTAGGTTGATCTTAGAAGTAAGAAGTTGACATGTAGTTGCTTAGAATTGCTTAGGTTGATGATGTTGAACTTAGATGTTATCATGTTAATATGTTATTGTTACTTGTTAGCCAGGTTTTCATCTTTTTTTTGTTTTTCTTAGGTTGTTTTTATTTCTTATTCCAAATGGTTAGTTAATTTAGATACTTGTTGTTAATTAGATACTTGTGTTTGATGATTACTTGATTAGTAATTTCTGAGTTTGTGACTATGTAGATGGATACACCTCCCGCGAACGTCGCTTTTGGTAGCGATTCGTCTTTTTACGTGCCTCCAGGATCAACTGATCCTGCATGGCAATATGGTTATCTTTCCAACCGTACAGATCCGAATACAGTTACTTGCAGATTGTGCAAGAAGGTTGTCAAGGGAGGTGTGTACAGGTTCAAGCAACATCTAGCACACCGTAGAGGCAACGTGGCTGCATGTCCAAAGGTGGACGAAGATACGAAGAAGAAGATGATCGCATATCTTGATGACGTTGCAAGGAAGAAGAGCCAGAAAGACGTTGATGTTCAAGAGCTGAGAGATGATGTTGATATCACTGGAGATGCGGGTTCGACGAAGAGACCACGAGCATCCGACTCGTTGGAGCAGAATGTCGCATTGGAAGGTGCATCGCGTCAGATGACCATAAAAGATGCATTCTCCAAAGAGCATCGTGATAGGGTCACCCCGTATATAGCCAACTGGGCATATACATCGGCGATTCCTTTTAATGCACTGACGACGAAGCCCTTCATGCAGATGGTGGAGGCGATTGGGAAGTATGGGCCTGGACTAAAGACTCCCACGAGGTATGAGCTTAGTGGTCCACTTCTGAAGGATGCGGTGAAGAAAATGCACGATGACTTGCAATGTCATCGTGATACGTGGAAGTCGACAGGATGCTCTTTGATGACCGATGCGTGGACAGACATGTGCGGAAGAAGCATCATCAATTTTTGTGTTAATTGCACCTTGGGGACTTCATTTTTGAAGTCCATAGATGCCTCAAATGAGGCACACAATGCAGATTACATCTTCAAGCTGGTGGATGAGTGTCTTAATGAAGTGGGCATAGATAATGTGGTTCAGATTGTGGCGGATAATGCATCTGCCAATGTAGCAGCGGGAAGATTGCTGCTCACCAAATATCCACAGATTTGGTGGACTCCATGCGCCGCGCACTCCCTTGATCTTGCTTTGGAGGAGATAAGCAAAGAGACAAAGGTGAGGAGTGCAATCACAAAGGCAAAGAAGCTTACGGTGTTTATATACTCTCACACCAAAACTCTAAGCTTGATGCGTAAGTTCACCAACAAGAGAGACATTGCAAGGCCTGGTCAAACAAGATTTGCAACCACTTTTCTTACTCTTGAGAGCCTGAATGAGAAGAAAGACAAGCTTAGATTGATGTTTTCCTCAGAAGAGTGGAGAAATTGCAAATGGTACAAGGCCAAGAGGGGAGAAGCAGCGAGTTCTATTGTTTTCAGCCTTACATTTTGGAATCACATTGCACACGCCGTCCGAGTTTTCACTCCATTGGTTCGTTTATTGCGTGTTGTTGACGCAGATCGACGTCCATCTATGGGTTTTGTGTACGGAGGGCTTGAAGAGGCCAAACGAGAGATAGTTGCATCATTCAATGGCGTGGAGTCATCTTACAAATTTTTTGTGGATGCTGTTACCTCCAAGACCAAAGGAAGACTCGATACTCCATTGCATCTAGCGGCTTATTACTTGAACCCATTTTTCTTCTACATCGAGTCTCGTGGTGATCCGGATGTTGTGGTGAGGAGAGGGTTTAAGGAGTGCATGGAAAGATTTTATCCAGATTTGGATGTACAAGATGCAATTACCAGGGACGAGCTTCCAGCATACAGACTTGGTCGCGGTGATTTTGGCAAGCCTTTAGCTGTGAGACAGAGGATGACAAATGACAACAATTATGACCCAGGTATTTCATGCTGGACAATTCTCTCTTTGGCAATATTATATTATATTTATATTGATGAATTCTCTATTTAAATAGCTAACTGGTGGCATAATCATGGAGATGACACGCCTCATTTGAAAGCCATGGCCATCAAGATCTTGAGCTTGACGTCTTCATCCTCCGGATGTGAGCGTAACTGGAGTACCTTTGACTCGGTAATGACTCCATTCCATCGACTAAATTTGGTTACTAATAGTAAAGTATAACGTAGTAATTGATATAAATTTAAAATTTGAATTTTGATGTTCAGATCCATACCAAAAAGAGGAACAGATTGGAGACGAAGAAGCTGAATGATCTTGTGTATGTTCGTTTCAATTCAAACCTGCGGGAACGTCGAGTTGGAAAAGAAAAAGATCCTATCTCATCTCGTTATCGTGCATACATGGCTGAATGGACTGGAGGTGTCGATGCTCATGATGAGGAGGTTTTTCCAGGTTCCAGATTGACATGGAGTGCTGTAGCACATGCTAGTGGTGCTGAAGAGAATTTGGAACCGAGAAGGAGCCAGCGAGTTGACCGTAGCAAGGGAGCTTCATCTTCGAGCTCCAATGCTACGCCGATGAATGAGAACGAGGAGTTACATCTTGATGATATAGAAGAAGTAGAAGAAGAAGAAGATGATGATGACGACGACGACGAAGAAGAAGAAGAGATGGACTTGGATAATGACATTGAGGATTGATTCGATTGACATGTTGTAGTATTTTTTTGGACATGTTGTATGTGCTTTTGAACATTTCCTACTTGTAGTATTTTTTTGGACATGTTGTATGTGCTTTTGAACATTTCCTACTTGTATTATTTTTTTGGACATGTTGTATGTGCTTTTGAACATTTGCTAGTGTTATGTACCAAATATTTTGAATGTTAGATCTTAACTTCCTTCATTTTTCCTTCTCTTGATGTATTTTCTTAAGCTCTTGAAAATATTAAATTTGTTAAAATTATGAAGATAAATGATAGTATATATATTAAAATTTGATTTATATATTAAAAATAATTAAAAAAATCAAAACCGACTAATGCCCGACTAAATCCGATTACTCTCCCGACTGCCGATTAATCCTTAGTCAGTGACCCTGCCGACCGAGTACCGACTGCCGACTTCTGCAACCTTGGCCACTACAAACCGTAGAACACCAGTGGTCTGCAACCAAGTCCATGAAGTTTCCTTCTAGAACCATGCTCTCTCGAATATTAAGAAAGAGTAGGGCAGAGTACCTCGCCAGAATCCCATACCAAGGGCATATGGTCCGACCAAGATATCGGTCTGGAGGAAATCGTTGACAAGGGGAAAAGCTCTAATAACTCTGGGACACAAGAAACCGGTCAATTCTGGAGCAGGATCTAGAATTCCTCCATGTGTACTTTGTATCAGTATTGTGAAGAACCTCCAATTCAAGATCATCAATAACCTCCACAAAGTCCGAAGATCCGAGATCTTGGCCTCCCCGTGTATGTAGGCGATCAGAGGAAAGAAGGGTGACATTGTCGTCACCTCCTACCAGCCAGGCAGTCCCATGAGAGAAAAGTCTTGCAGCACACAAGTCAATCCAAAGGTTTGAATGCAGCAGAGTAGTCGTTGGTCCATACACGCACGAAACAAAGAAAGAGCCAGAGGAAATGATCTGAAGGAGGACCATCAAGGTATGTCTTCCCTTCGATTTAGAGACAAAGGAAAATATGGAGCTCTTCCAAGCAATGGGCATACCCCCCGCACTACCAACGACATCTACAATTTTAAACTCAGAGAGACTTCCAATGCTCCATGAATTCCACGTCACACTTGTGCACGAAGCAAGTTTAGTTTCTTGAAGAAGAAGAACATCAAAACCCCATGTACTCATCAGAGAGCTGATTGCTCTCTTATGGGTCACCCAGACCCCTCACATTCCACGTCAAGATCTCCATTTAGTAACTTATTTTTCCCCTGGATATAGACCACTCTCGACATTGGGCAACCTGCAATTTAGTAGTCGGGATTTCCTTGCTTTCTGTTGTTGTAGAGATGGATGTTTTTTTTTCATCTCTGCATCTCTTTGCTTTTCCCCTGCCACCCGATCCAACATTGAGGACAAGATTGAGTTCGAGCTCATCGGGTTCCCCGCTACCTGTACAATAATTTGCATGCCAAGGAGTTCATGTGACTGCCTCACCGAAGGAGCACTCGTCGAATCAACCTTCGCCTCCAGATGGGTTCGCACATGCCCAACATCGGTTGAAGTCTGTTGAACATGGAGCAGAACCCCTAAGAAAGATTCTTCGAAAAGTCGGACTGTGGGCGGTGGAGGGATATAATTCAAAGGGTCCAAGATACCCCAGTCTGGAGCCTTTTCGAGTAAGCCAAACCCAGAGTCCATATTCTTGGATCTGAGAATGGGATAGGGAGGACCTTCATCTCCTTCCACGGATATGCTACTGGTTTCAAAAGGCTTCACAAAATCAGAACCTGGAGAAGGGATAATCGGGTCTTCTTTCTTGACGGTTTCGGGTCCTTTAACAAGTAACTCAAACCCAAATGGTGGGACCTTGCAATTAGATTTTTTGAGAAAATGGGGCCCTCTCTCATGCAGATCTCCTTCGCCAGTAGATCCCACCGTGCCCTACAAACTGGGAGTAACGGCTCCCTTTTTGTAATGTCGCATTCTTCAAATGGCAATGGCCCCTCGAGATCTCCGTCTTACAAAATAAGTAATTTTTGAAATTCAAATAGCGGAGGATTCACTTCTCTCGAAATTGATGGCGCAAAGAGATCCGGTCGATCCAACCTCTCCGGCGGGCCATTGGTCGATTCGTTCTTGGCTATCTTCTTCTCCGATGAACTTGTCATAAATTATAAACAAGAAAGGAGGGTGGTGGTGGCTAAACCACGTAGGTAAGAAGCTTGAAGCGAACTTTTCCAACCACCAGAGAGCATGTCGACTCTGTCAGAATGGAGGGGACCCCTTTGAGGGAGACAACAATAGCGGAGGGGTATGTACCTCGGAGAAGCCCATTGGAAAGAATCGAGATGACGACGTTGAACTCCCAAAGGGCAGGTCTAAGTGTCTCCACACTTATAGAGAGGAAGGGGACATAGAGTAACCGAACGATGCACCTCGAGGAGGAAGGCATCTCCATTTGTGAAACGAGATGGTCTCCAACGAATGTTCTCTTCCACGTTCGAAGAGAGTAGGCCAACTTCAGCTACCGACACCCCCTTGCGTGGTAGAGTTTTTCTTCCACGAGGACCACATCCCCGATGAATGAAGGTCCCAATTTCCTCTGCAAAAGTTCCCACAAAATTCCCAAGGTTCAAAGCTTCAAAGTCGACCCGTATCAGGATCCGATCTCTTTTAGTCGATGTAGACCCGAGGAGTTTCCCACTGTCTTTTCCCAGCACCACCGCCTCCACATACGAAGTAACACTATTGGAAACAGGGATCGCCGTATCGCGATATATCGGTGATATATCGGTATCGACAGGTCACCGATATATCGTCGATATGGACGATATCGGATATCGACAGGAGAAAATGCCTTGGTGGATACCGGGTTTCGGCGATATGCGTCGATATATCGCCGATATATCGGCGATATATCGGTATCGACATTGTATCGAAACGATATCGATACCGATATTTCCTTCCTTGATTGGAAAATGCATGACCGATCTTCTGCTCCGGCAAGATACCCTTTGCATGCCGCAACTGCACTACGCACGAGGTTAATCGATGATTCTTCGCCCTGCATCCGAAACAACGGGGGTGCTTCGAGCACGAGGCTGCCAATGGCTGTAAGCCTCACATCTGAAACATATTGACCTCTTTTTTGGTGAGAAACCACAACCCGACCCTCTTCCTCTTCAAATCTCATAGCTCCATGGATAATAGTGCTCGTTCCCCCCTCCACACTGGATCCCCTTGCCCTCTTTCATTCATGATCGGTGATCCTCGCCCACACCCTTTCGCCCTCTCGTATCGTTCACAAGAGACGGTCCTGCCGTTGTCGAGGGTTCATCTCCACTCTTCCCAAAACTTTGATAGAAAACATATCTTCTACATCAACTTGTCGCTCTTGAAGCTTTCATTTTAAGTTAATTATGAAATTTAACATGAGCACAAGAGGCAGCTATCGAGTTGCTGGAGGTGAATACTTGCACTTGAAATGTAGCAAGTGGATGATACTTTACATGCAAAATTTAAGTACCTCCTATTGCTTACTTGTCGTGAGAGAAGGCTTAACATATATGGATGATTTTTTTAAAATCCAATCAACTGAAAAGTATATAAAGTCATCTCCATATCGGGAACAAAAATTTAAATTTTTCAAAAGAAGGAAAACATTATCAAGGACCCTTGTATTCTTGGATGTGAAAACCATGAAAGGCCATATCGCGATATATCAGCGATATATCGGTATCAACAGGTGACCGATATATCATCGATATGGCCGATATTTGGCCTCGGAAAGCCATTTTCTTCACGAAATTGGTTCGATATTGGCGATATGGCGTCGATATATCATATCGACACAGTACCGATATGGCCTTCCATGGTGGAAACTAGGTGGAATTCTATGTACTTGATACTAGAGTTTGCAACTAATTTCAAAAAGGCATTTGATTTGTTGGAGTCTTGGAGATGATGGATGCTAAGTATAGGGAAGGTCTTGTCTTCAAGGAATAATGGTTTGCCATGAAGTTATGTCTAGGAGCATGTTCTCACATTATTGCCAATTTCGAAAATATTTTATATTGTTACTTTGAAATTATCTAGTTATAAATATGTAATTCAGAAGAATACATGCAACTGATGCTTGGTATTGGTATAATCCTTTCTCGGAGATGATGTAGTGGTAATGCAGTAACTCTTTTGACGCCTTTCAAGACAAATGTTAAGTATGGTAAATATTGCAAAAAGTTGATAGTCTGTATATGCGCATTAAGAATACATATTACTCTTGAGACAACTTCTTCAAAAAATAAAATTATATATATAATGACTTTTTCTTTTTTTTGTAAAAAAGCATGTGCTTGCTCTCCCTTTGCTTTTGAGCTTCCTTGACTCTTCCACTTTTCTCATCACTTTAGTCTTTAACTTCACGATTCTTTAAGTGATCTTCATCTTCGTCTTTGGTCCTTCTTGATTTTTAGGCTTATTCCTTAAGCATTTTGTCCTTTGGCTCCTTTGGTTTGATCTTTAAGCTTGGTCATTAATCCTCCATCTACTCTCAAGTTTTGTTATTTTCAAAATATGCATTATTCATGACCCATTACTCCTTCCTAACTTTATATAGTTAATGAGAGGGTATGGAAACAATGTTCAAGATGTGCATTAATGATGATGAGTGTGATTACCTATTTCTCGTCCTTCCATATTAAGGTTGTTAACATGTTCGTCTCTCCTTAAGCAATCATGGATGATATGCACAACCAACAAGCACGTGGCCTTCGGGAACGATGGTGATGTAATGTCTCTTTCCAATTTTCCTTTGTGGAGTTATACCAATAGTGGGTGTGGATCATGGTGGTGATGGAAGGTGTTAGTCTCGGAAGGTTTCCCACCTTAGTTATTGTGTGCCTGATGCCTATTGTTTGAGATGGTATCACTTTAGATATGGCTTCAGAGGGTAATTGCCTGCATAAGGAAATCCTTCCGTGGGGGATAGATCCGCTGGGGATCTCTGAGGTGGGTGGCTATGTTACCCCCTCTCAACAGAGGTTTGAAAATGTTTTTTCGGGATTGCAAATGCACGATTGTAGGCCTCGAGACTCCTTTAAGTTTTTTAGGTGGTGACTCCTTATCTCTACAGTGACCCCCTTCCTTACCTTTTTGAGGTTAGTACTTGGCCATGAGGTGGATACCACACATATCTATTATTGCCCTGAGGCTGTGGTTGCTTCTCGACCTATGCTAGCATTCGCGGACCTTTGCGGCTTCAACTCTTGTTGGGATCATAGATGTCTCCCAGAGGATCTTGGACCTATGTGGCGCTACCATCATCTGTTGCATGCATCTTGGAAATGTCTCTTTGTGAGCAGTGTTAGCTTGGCTCCTGATACAGTGGCCCATTGCCCTTCGGGTATGTGGGTCCACCCAAATGTGGTGGCTTACAAAACAGGGATGGATACATACCGACTTCAACCCATATACACCCAAGTCTCAGCAAGAGTTCGAGACAAGTTGCCTTGGTCATTGAGGATTGCCATGCAGATTCAAGGTAAGGAATTCCGTAAATTTTGAGTGGCATGCTCATCTTGTTAGGGGATTCCTCCCCAACCCCTTCCTAAGTACATGAAGGCTAAGTATTGTTGAATTTATGTGGTTGAAATCCACGCTAATGACTTTGTGGTCGAATCTGAACATCCTATCTGAATGGGACGCAGTAACAAGGTTATTTTCTTGCCAACAATCTAGTATTCTGTAAAAGTACAAAGCATGTGGAGAGAGATTGTAAATATCCTTGAGACACGATCCAGAGTGACCGCACGAAAAAGCCATCTCCTCGGTCTCACTAGAATATCAAGTTGCATAAATTCTTGTGAAAGCACTTCCAGATGTCCATTTGATCGTTTATTTTTCAAGTTGAACATACTTGATATATGTGTTGTCTTGACAAGAAATGTACACTTGATCATTTCTTTTATCAATTTTCTTGTCTTTTTTGAGTCAGATTATGTATTAGTTTCATGTATTTGATGGTGAACCTTCAAGGGTGTGCAACTTATCCCTTATCACCCTATATAAGGAGGATTATGACTATTACTTGACTCGAGATTTCTTCTTTCGTCCAACTAAATCTTTACAGGGTAGAATCTGAGCTAAGAAGGATGTGTTGTTGTTGCCCATTAAAGATTGACTTTTCTTGTTTGTGTTTAGAGTGTAATTTATCTAGATTTAATTGGATGTGACCATGTCATTTTTCTTGTGTGATTTTAACTTTTAAGAGAACTTTATCTGCACTAGTAATAGATCATTGAGAGGGAACTCGAATACACATCTGTTGGACCCATCTGGTTGGCTTGAAACATAGCCTTTTTATTGTATTTCAGCTTCAGCATTTCTCCTCAAACCATACTAGCAGGGATTGTAATGGTTGATACAGGAGTTGAGCTAATTGTATTTATTGTTCATATATGGGTATAAAACTCTTTTTCTTTTGAATGGATTCCCAATTATGTTTGGCTTCTGTTTTTTGTATTTTTATCACTATTGGATCCCACATACTTCCCATTTTAGTCAACTTCTGACAATATAAACTAGTGCTATTGTATAGTCCTCATCACATAAAGTGTTATGACTCAAGTTTGGCGTCGTCCTTTTATTTTGCATGCATGCATATTCTTCTCCAAGCTGTCATTTCACAACTAAATACGGGGAGCCTATGGATGTTGTATGGATTTTGATATCAGAATATTCTGTAATGTCATTGTAATGCGTATTTATCAGAACTGGTTGGAGTAATGAGGTAGTCAATATATATTAGGTTAGGTAATTAGTGTGTTTCATATTTGGGTTACCCACTGCACATTGACATATATCATTTATATATTTCAGGGGCTGTCATGTTCTTGTTTGAGGGTGAATTTGGTAACATATTGCACACTGGAGATTGCAGACTGAGTCATGATTGTCTTCAAAATTTACCATTAAAGTATATTGCAAAGAAGAGAAAAGAGAATGTTTGCCAACTCGATTACTTGTTCTTAGACTGCACTTTTGGCAGATGTCCGCTTAAAATTCCAAGCAAACAGTCTGCTATCCAACAGGTATTTTCTGCTTTTGAAGATTTCTGTGATGTTTACTGACAAACTTGCACCAGGGAAAGTCGATCTGATTTTAGGAAATTAAAAGTCTTGGACCAATCTATTAATCTTTCTATCTCATGGTCTTTTCCCTTCATTTCTTGTGTTCAGATTATAAAGTGCATCTGGAAGCATCCAAGTGCACCCACAGTTTATCTTGCTGCTGACCTTCTAGGTCAGGAGGACATTCTTGTGGAAGTGTGTAGGACATTTGGATCAAAGATGTACATTGACAAGAATATTCTCCCAGAATGCTTCCAAGCTCTCCAGCTTTTTGCTCCTAACATACTCTCTGAGGATAAATCTTCTCGTTTTCAGGTAAGGATACTCGCCAGCCTCTTTTATTCCTTTTGCAAGTTTAGATGATTTGTACTATCTAATGTTATATAATTTCTTTAAATATTCTGAAGGCACAGTTTGTAGATTATCTAAAGCACACTGAATTGCGTGATTGTCCGTCGACACCCTTATCATCTATAATGTTGTAATCTTGTTTGCCTTGTTATAAGTAGTATCTTCGTCCACCATGTTTATGGTTGGTTTCAAACAATGTTGTCTGCTGCCTATTTGTGTGCATTCTGGTTATTAGGCGGTGTTGGTTTTCAGGTTATTGAGGGGTTCCCTAGGTTGTATGAAAGAGCAAGCATCAGGCTTGCAGAAGCCCGTGCGAAGATGCAACCTCAGCCTCTTTTCATTAGACCCTCGGCACAGTGGTATGCATGTGAGGAAAGCCAAGGATCTCAGCCACCAGAGAAACCTAATCTTTCGGAGGCGATAAGGGATGAGTTTGGCATTTGGCATGTATGTTACTCCATGCACTCATCACGCGAAGAACTTGAATCCTCACTGCGAACTCTTCAGCCGAAGTGGGTCATTTCCACCACACCTCCATGTCGTGCAATGGAGCTTGACTATGTCAAAAAGCACTGTTTTAAAACTAAGATCAGTTCAGATGATCCTCTTTGGAAGTTGCTGAAAGTCAGTAGTGGAAAGTCTGTCTCTTCTATAGCACCTACAGTTTCAAAAGTGGCAGTAAAGACAGACACTCCCATTGCAGTAGTTTCTGCTTCTGTAGAAGGCAAACAGCTGCTTCTGGAGAAAGCAGTGGTCAGTTTGGAGGTGCAAGTGGATTCTTCGCTTGAGGAAATTCCTGTAACATTGTTTGGAAGAGCTAGACTTGGTCCTCAGGAACCTTATTATGCCTTTCGTGAGTCCAAGACATCGGAGACCATTATTACTCATGAATCCTCTTCCATGTATTATGAGTCTGAGAAGTCACAGAGTATAATGTCTAGTAAAACATCATGCAAGCTTCCTGAGTTAACAAAGCTAGAATCTGTCCCTCCTGCTGAAGGGGCAGAAGATGTCAAGCCTCTGCTGGAAGATGCATCTTCTCCGAAGCATGTAAAAGATATTACTGTCTGTGATACACGGCAAATGACATGTGTTCTAGGTGATAATTACAAGGATATTGATATGTATAAATGGACTAAAGAGGAGATTCGCATTCAGAAAGATGTTTCATACTGCGGATCATCCAAATCATACAGTGTCAATTTAAGAAAGCTCTACAGATCTATGAATGTTCCTGTGCCCCAGCCTCTTCCTTCGTTAAGGGAGCTCATGAAATCCTCAAAGAGGGCTAGAGTAGAATCATGAAACTGCCTAATAGATGCTATAGGTTTTGAAAATGTAATTGCTTGCAATTTCAGCAAATGTTGAACTTTTATACATTTATCATTCACAAGAGCTGTTCAACTTGAAGTGCAGTGTCATGTCGACAGCACCGATGATGGAGTCTTACTCCTTGTAAGTATCCATACTTAGAAGGCATTGGTTCCTGAATTGCAAGTTTACAGGGTGAGTTACAATAAAATATATGATACTGCTACTAGAGTTTATTCCGTTGTACTTACATAATTCGTCATAGCTTGCATTGAAAACAATCATCTTGTTCGACAATTATTTTTTTCCAATCTTTTTTTAGTCCTACCTTAACGAAATTTGGATGAGTTTACCATCTCATTTTTGTGAGCTGGAAATCTTAGGATAAACTAGCGGAAATATGGAAGGATCCAAAGTAATGCAAAGATGCCACTCTTGGTTCTAGTCTCATGATTTCGTGGCAATGGTTGGATCCGATCAGTTGCAAAATAATGTAATGTATCTGTATTTTTGGAAACTAAGGCAACAAGAAAGACAATAATCAGATGTAAATGTTCTGCAGATTCGCAATGTTCTGAGAGGTTGACTTTCATGAAAATTTAGATTTTATTATCGTTATTTGGTTGGATGTGTAGTCGTCACCACCACTGAAACCCTCGCCGCTTCCTCTTCTCCACCACCTCCACCATCACCTCCACCCGACCCGATCTCATGAGGGCAGCACCCAGTGCAGTCCCATTTGATCTCCTTGTTCATGTCCGGTGTCATCAGGTTGTAAAATCACATGGCTACCATGTCCGCCACCATGTCTTGTCACAAATACGGATTCCATCAACATTGATGGATCCTTAATCAATCTCGTCGTGCACCGAAACATTGCTTTACCCTTAGATGTCAAGTCAATTGTTGTGTGCCTCAAATTGCATTTTGAGGAGAACATTCACTCTAGGTAATATGAGCAAGCACAACCATCCGTCAGCCTTTCCTTTCCTAGCCTAAATAGTGTGATATGTGGAATGTATGACAAAGGTGGAGTATTGGATTATTTCTATCTATCATCGATTGTCATGTAGATCTAGATGGTTATGAGTGAAACAAAACCGTTTAGAAATTTGCAGTAAGATGATTAAATCTCATTCTCTATGACGAATATGCTAACTATGTATATCACATCGAGAATAGATTGATTTCATATCACCCGGCCCTTCAAATTAGCAAAAGCAATATCTCCTTGCATAATATGGATTCCAAATTAATCAGTCGAATTATTTATCCCTTGATTCACAATTAGTTATGTATCAATAAAAAAGTAATAAGCCTTCTCCCACTATAAGTAGGGTCGGCTACATGGATTCTTGCAATTAGTTATGTATCAATGTTCCAACAAAAACTAGTTTGTAAAGGAAAAAACGCTTGGGTTTCATCTTGGTACGACCAATTCGTTATTTACGATGCATGCGTTTGATATTTATATGAGAGAACAAAGTATAAGTTGAAAGAAGCTCAGGCCTTCATTGATAATTTTAATTTTGGCACCGATAGATAAGATTATTTCAGTCATAGATTTTGTTAAATTTATAGAGAGATGAAAGGGGAAAGGCGGAGCTAATTACAATTATCTGTATACGTAACAAAACCATTCTAAAATTCCACCTTCTAAGTATGCAAATAATGGCTAAGACTCTAAGTTTGGATCATAGAAATAAATACTTCCCAATTTCAGTATGCACTTATTGTTATTTTAAAAAAATGTATGTTCATTTATCATTGATTGATCTTTGTCAAGGTGCAAAGAGAGGCAGTTTACTTATAATTTAGTAGTGGTAAATATTTCTAGCTTGAAGTAGATTTTGGAAGCTAAAAAAGGTATCTGAGCAATTGCTAGAGTTTGGTTCATTAATATTCGTGCTTGGATGCCACTGCACACACACATACTCAATTTGATGGTATTATTTGACTTTAAAATGAGCATTATATAATTTCACATGTGATGGATTATTTATTGGTTCTGTCCATTCATTTATAATTTGATTTTTTAAAATAGAAGCAGATAGAAACAATGCTCGTAAGGAGTCCTATTGGAACCAAGATATATAGGACAAAAGCTTCATTTATAAGAAAATCGCAACCTAATGTTTTATACACTTCGCATATTGAAATGCTCGAGTATTTCATACGATGAAATTTCTTGAAAGAATGTGAAACCATTTTGCATGCATCAAATCCCTACTAACATGTTTTGAATTAAGAGTTTTGAAAGAATGTGCTAGTATGAATGTATCACAATGCAATACTTTTATGTTGTTATGTATAATGGAATCAATAAGCAAGCTTCATCATTCATCTTATACTATGCATTATTGTCGAGGATTGTACTAGTGGAAAAGTTGTAACTCACCTTAATTTATATTATTTTAATTGGCAATGATTATGCTCCAATAAAGTGGCTTGATGCTCAAACTTCACATAGGCATTCATCCAAGTGGGAGGCTGTGCAAGTGGAACCGTTTAACTCCTTTGTTAACTAGGGCATCTTCAATGTGGTTTCTCGTTGTTATTATTGCTAGAAATTTAAACGCATATTTTAGGTTCTTTCTCTTATGTTCTACTTACTGCCTTGTGTGACTGATATTCTCTTTGTCTCATTTAGAATTTAACTTAACTTTTTATTTTTTAAAACTTAACTTTATATTTAATTTTTCAACTTAACTTTCTAATTTTTGAAATACACGAACTCACTTACTTTTGATACCAGAAAGAAAATATGAATGATACCATAGAATATAGTAAAATAGATCGATTCTTAGGATTTGGACAGGGATAAAAAATTCAAAATGAGGATGTTAACTTAAAGAATCCCATAGTCTTACCAAATCTTCTAAAAAATGAGCAAGACTTCATCTTCAGGATAACCATCAACATTATGGAAATATTTCATTATTGTGAAGATATGAATGAAAGACGAGGAATTTATAGGCATTGTGGAGACATTCTCAAATGTCCACCTTCTCATGGCACCAATAGTCTGACTAACCATCAATTACGATGTGAAAAGTTTGTGGGAAGTGACAAAGTTGAGAAGACGGATATGGTATAACATAAATCTATGTAAATATGTTGGGATTACTCCATTTCATTGACCTATGTTGTATATGTTTGATCAAGATGAATGTCAAAAGGCCTTATCAGAATGACCATTGTTGATGAGATGTCAGGGGGCGTAGAACGTAAAGGACTCCACCATTTTTGCAATGTTGCAATGCCTAATTTAATGTATCTTCTCGTTTTATCGTCTCTTGAGAGTCTTTTTATGGGTATATAAAAGAAATGAAGAAAACTAAGAGTTCTTTTGCAACTTCAAGAATTTCTCTTACAAGAGATATATGGATATCATGTCAACATTTGCCTCACAACTCACTTCATTGACGTTGATGGGATTTGACACAAGAAAATATAAACTTTTGTCTAATATCTTGTCATTCATTGAAGTTTTAGGCAAAGCCATGGAGAATTGCTTACTTGATAGGAGTATAGAGAGTAATGACTATAGCTAATACATGCTCCAATGTTGTAGGCATTCTATATTTGAAGGACTTTAATAACTAGAAGACAATTCTTGCTATTGCATAATTGCAACTAAGATGTAGAAGTGATTATTTTTAAGAACCCAATTGCTTAATTCACATCCTTCACATACATGGATGATTTTTTTTATAGTTTAGTTGCTTACTTTACATATTTTACATGGAAGATTTATTGTCAGAGAATGCTTAACATATATGGATGGTTTTTTTACAATCCAATCAGTTGTAAAGTGTGTAAAATCATCTCCATGTAGGGAATGAAAAGTTAAATATTGCATAGAGAAGTAAAAATATTATCAAGGATCCATGTATACTTAAATGTGGAGACCAGGTGGAATTCTACGTATTTGATGTTAGAGTCTAAAACTAACTTCGAACATGCATTTGATTTATTGGAGACAATGGAAGATCTTACATCTTCAAGAAATAAAGTTTGTCGTCGAGTTAAGACTGGGAGCACGCTTTCATATTACTGCAATTTTCAAAAATCTGACGCGATGCTGCTTTTTAATTATCTAATTGCAAATATGTAATTCATAAGATCACATGCAATTAATGCTTAATATTGGTATAATCCTTTCTCGGAGATGTTGTAGTGGTAATCCATATACTCTTTTGATGGCTTCCAAGATGAAGGTTATGTATGATAAGTATTGGCAAAAGTTGAAGACAAACGCTATTTTATGTGTATCCAGTATTGTAGATCCAGGGTACAAGATAGACTATGTTAATGAAGAACGGGTCCAATGACCGCGTGGTCATGAACCGTCGCCGGCCATTGCGGAGCCGGTGGTTGCGGCAGTTGCGCGAGGACCGAGTCTCATGTGAGACTCGCGCAAAATGGGCGTGGGAGGAGTGGGGCGGACTATGCGAGGGGTACAACACGCCCTATAAATACATCTCCATATGGAAGAGGAAGAACATAGAACAAACGATTACCTCGCATAGGGAGCCCTCTCCCAAACCATATCTCATTCTCTCTCGATTGAGAAGTACCTCCGTCGTCGACGTCGTCTCGTTCCTTCACTTGTATCAGAGCTCCTTAGTCGTCAAGCTCCTCCATCGTCGATGTTGTTGGGCTCCTCCGGATAATTCCATCGTCGACGCTGTTCTTGGTATCGTGAAAGCTGTAGCTGCCACCGCTATCTCTTGTCTCTTGACGAAACCCTAAATTCGAATCAAATATGACAAGCAAAACTATTGCCACTGAGGTTGGGAAAATTGAGTACCTTAATGGTACTAATTATGAGTTATGGAGTAGGAAAATCTACTATGGCCTATTGCACGATAGCATACACTCCATCATAGATAAACCCAGCCCAACCTTATCTGAGAATCCAACTATGGAGGAAGTTAGGTACTGCGAACAGTGGGAGAAAACAGATAATAGGGCTAGGAGCTTTATTCTGACCCACATGGATCTGAACCTGATTCGGGTCTTTGAGACCTACGAATTAGCTTACGAGCTCTGGACCGCGGTTAAGGAGAAATATCACTCTAAATCCGAAGTGAGCATCCAGCTTCTTCTACACAAGTACAACTCATGTAGAATGAAGGAATCTGAAAGCGTCCTCGAGCACGTGAACAAGATGATCGTGATGGACAAAGATCTGGCAGCTGTTGATTGCGTAATTTCGGAGAGGATGCAGATCGCAGCCATATTAGGAAGTCTCCCACCGTCATTTGACATGGTTGCCACATCTCTGTGGATGAATGACAACATTAAGTCCGTGACGGACCTACCTGCACAGTTGACAATTGAGAAGGACCTCTCTAAAACAAAGATCGAAAACTGAGATCTTTGAAGTCAAGGAAGAAGAAGAAGCAAATGTTGTACACACAAAGAAAAGGCTAGGCCCCTCCAAGGTGAATTTCAAGGGAAACAGTGGGAAATACCCACGCGGCTCTGATGAATCCACATTTCATCATCTTTATTCTATCATTTTGACCTCAAAAATCCTAGCAAATGCCTGAAAATAGCATTAAATAGAGTAATTTAGCATTCATGCATATGTGTGTAAAAAGTGTATAAAATACTGTTTTTAATGCCAAAATTATAGAATAAAGAAAAGAAAAGAAAAAGAATAAAATATTGTGACCCGAAACCCCGAGACCTAGGCATCTTGATGAATAGGTCGACAAGGAATAAAGTAGGGGGAGATAAGGGCCGAATACCTATATTTATTAATTCATTCTTTATTCATTTTGAGACCTATTTTTGGTTCCACTTTTTGTGCATCAAATAAAGAAACTTTGTACATAAAAGTTGTAGATATTTTTATATAGAAAAATACAAAATTGATTTCACTGAAAAATAATGTACAGATAAAAAGTTATGGTCTGAATAAAAATCCAGAATCCCAACTTCCCAGACATGTATCTCACAAATAAAAACTCCAAATGCAGCAAACTCACCTTTAATTGTATATAGAATAAAATAATCTATTTAATGGTGGTGGTTTCGCATTTGGCGAAGCTAGGGTTTGAAGGTTGAGTTTTGGACCCACTTTGTATACTTGTACAACTTAAAATATTCAATGTATTCTTTAATCATTATTTTTGTACTTTTATAATTTTATAATTTTGTGAATATTATTTATAATAATTATGAACATTAAAACAGGAATAAAAACCCAAATAAAACTCAAAATAAAAATAAATGTATATAAAATACATAGGTATTATACCTATATACATACCTATACAATACCTACTTATATTTTATTAAATATACAAAACATATCAGAAAAATAAAAAAATATATTTATGTGTATAACAGCCTTTTATAATTTTATAAAATACTAAATAAAAATAATAAAATTAAAATACACAAAATAAAAATAAAAGAACAAAATATGTAGATATTATACCTATATAGGCTATAATAAGTAACTTATAAAAACAAATCTCATAAAAATAATTAAAATTCATAATAAAATAATTTATAAATTTATAAACATTTTTTATTTTATAACCTAATTATAATAATGTTATTTAGTATTTTTAAATCATTTTTAAATCTTTTTCCAGGGGGTTTTTCTGGTTGGTCCACGTGGACCAACCAGAGGGCCTGGACAGTTGACCCCGGTCAACTGTCTGACCCACCCCCTGTGCCTATTGTCAGAAGCATTTTGTCTCTTCTTCTCGCCATTTTCTAGGGTTGACCTTACACCAATTCATGTCGATGTCTTCTGCATTTTTGCTCCTCGATCAGTGGTGATTCACGCCCAAGTGATTTCTGGGGTTGAGGACCACTGATCGAGGCGTTGGACCCTCGTCTTCCACGCCGCCCGTCAACCCTTCAAAAGACATCCCTCGACTTCCCTTTGACTCTTGATCCTTCTTCCGCCAAAGCTACCTGTAAACCCCTAGCCCATCGTGATCCTGGTGACAACATGCGTCGATTCGAGCCGGGGTTCACACCATTTGGTGTTGAATCGAAGAGATCCAAGCCCTCGCCGGAGCTCCGCCGCGACCTCCATTCCGACGTCTCTGGTGAGCCTCACCCCCTTCTCTTTTCTTTTTCTTGTAGCCTTAGCGTAGGTTAGATTCGCATAGTAGCAGTTTTTATTGTTCTCGCGTGAACCGCCGTGAATCCACGATCAAAGCCCACGGCGGAGCTTAGCTCCGCCTCCATTTTCCGGCCACCTCGATCATCAACCGCCGCCAAGATCGCCTCCATCCTCTTCCCCTTAGCTTCGTCATCACACTCCACCCCTCCATTCACCTCGATCTCGCCCAGATCAAGCCATCAGAGCTCCCCTCTCCGCCGCTCGCCGGAGCTCCACGCCCGAGCCGTTCACCTCACCCATTCGACCCGAGAAACCCCCGGTTTGCCTCGCCTGGTTTTTGTGCTTCTCCCTTGCAGGTCAGAGCCCAAGAGAAGGCTCCATCGAGCCTCGAAGTCCCCAGGAGCAGCTCCCCAGGTCGTCTCCACCGTCCGTCCACACCAAGCCATCTCAGGCTCGCCTGAGATCTCCTTCAGACGCGGAGAGGCCCCAGGATCATTTTGCCCTTGTCCTAGGGCCGGAGAGGCCGTGTGTCGGCCGCAATCGCCCGCCAAAGCTCGCTGGAGGGGGTGTTCTTCGTGAACATCTCCCTACCGTCGGATCAGGAGCCCCCCTCCAGACGCCACAGCCGCCGTCGGATCGCCAAGTGTCCCCCGCCGTCCGATCAACCATCCAAGATCTAATCCCAGCCGTCCAGGGCGAAGGGGTACGGGTCGTCCGATGCACGCCACGTGTCAAGTGAAGCTCCCTCGACCGCACGATCAGCACCGTGGGTATTTTGCATCTTAAACCCACGTGTTTTGTATTTACGTTTTAGCCCTAAAACTTTCATCTGCAGTTTAAAAGTTTTGTAATAATTGCACTTAGGCCCCTGAACTTACTTTATTTGCACTTTAGTCTGCACCGCGTCACCTCACGTGACTGGGGCGCGTGCATTTTGGGAATTTTGCATTTTTGATCCTAAACTTTCTACTATTTGCAGTTATACCCCTGTGCGTAGTTATTTAACTATGTTTTTGGGATAACTGCATGTTTGCCCCACCGGTTTTTAATATTTGCAAATATGCCCCTGTGAATGACAGAACACGTGCTTCGCGTGTGTATTTTGGTGAAATTTGCTCATGAGCCCCTGGATGTTTTTATAATTGCATATATACCCCTGCCGGGCTTAGGATTTTTGCATGTTCGATCTATTTATTTCATGTATCACTTAAATGCCAAAAATTCCATAAAAATCACAGTAAGCTCCTGTGTGCTTATACTTTAACGCCATATTTTTAATTTTTGATTTTATTGCATTTTTAGATTTATTAAAAATCAAAAACACGCTATTTCAGTACTGTCTAGCTTAGAAAATACCAAAAAATATTAAAATACCTCTAAAAATTCTAAAAAAATTACCTATCGTGTATTTTAATCTATTTTAGTGTCAATCCAAAAACCACTGAAAATCTCAAAAGAAAAACCTTAAAAATTTGAAAATAAAAAAACTTCAAAAAAATATATAAAATCATAGAAAACTCAAAAAAATGCAAACTCAACTCCTGTAGGTTCTATATTTTATTCTATTTATTTTAAAAATATTTGGAAAATTTTGGTGGCTGTTTGATATTTTTAATTCCCATTTTACCCCCAGCCAATAGTAATTCCCTGTTTTCCTTTATTTTGCTATTTAAAAATACCAAAAACATTCTGAAAAATACCCAAAAATCACAAAAACAGTAAAAAATTATGAAAAGACCAAAAAGATTTGATTTCTGAATTTTTGACTATTTTTGCATATTTTTATAAATCTTTTATCACCCCTTTTATTACATTATCTTTATATTCCAATATTGAAAAAGAAAAAAATATAGAAAATATAAAATTATAAAAATTAGAAAATTAAAAATCAAAATACAAAATTAAAAATTAAAAATTCAATAAAAAAATAATAAAAAAATTAAAAACCCACAAAAAATTTAGATTGGCTAAGTAGGCTATTAGACCTAGGTTTTGACTCTTGTCTTTATTCTGCACCTTTGTTTCCTGTGTTCGACCCCTACTTGCTTGCCATTGTACATTTTTAGTAGGGAATAATAAATTTTAATCCTTGCTCTTGATTGATTGATTGATTGATTGTGTGGGTTAATTATTGACGAACGGGGAGGCTTGAGTAGTCGCATCAGCGACAGTGAGTCTGATTTGTCAGACCACTATTTAGCGGCTCTCGCTTTATCGTTTTTCAAATGGCGCCGTTGCCGGGGAGCATCGGCTTGTAGAGTACACTTGTGTCTTTTATCTGCTTAGCCATTTTTGATTATTTGTTTTTCGTGCATAATTTGTTTTGAACTGTCTGACACCTCTCTTGTTTTCTTCCGAGGGACCGCTGACCGAGGAGGATCGCCTAGGGGATCCTGTGCATCCTTGGGAGGAGGAGCCGGTTATTCTACCCTAGCCGGCAGGAGAGAGCAGGAGAGCTTGAGAGAGAGAGAGACCGTTAAAATTTTTTGTATTTTTGTGAGAGAGAGAGAGTCATTTAAATTGTAATAATACAGGACTTGGACACTTAGACACTTCGGGCCTAATTTCTGGGTGTTTGTTCACTTGGGGGCTCACCGCGATTTTCTTCGCGTTTCTCGACTGTCATTTTTCGGTTTTGATTTCTTTTTCATTTCTTTTGTGGATTGAGCCCTTAGATTTTTAGGCATTGCTTGATCGATTAGATTAGGTCCAAACACCTTAATCACCTTTGCATGTTCCTATAGATCGTATTTGGACTTAGTTTAATTAAACAGTTAGTCATTATCTTCTCCTAAACTCGATGTGTCGAGAGAAGGAGTGAGCCTAGACCGGACATTAGGATTGGAGGATAGTGGTTAGCTTGTGGTTCTTCACCCTAGCAGTTGCCTATCTTAGGACGATTTCCACCTTGCATATCGGCATGTAGTTAGGGTTATAAATTTCTGCTTTGCATCCCACATGGAGAGAGCTGGGATTCGCTGTAAGTCTTCTTACTTTGCATCCATCATTTAGGCACAAAGGTGAGATTTCCACCTTGGTGTCGACTTGTATTGGCTTTTCCGACTCTATTCTCCCTCTGTTTTTGGACAAAGTAGGATCAAGAAAATACAAAATCGTTAGGCGCTTATTTGAATCCACTCAAAAGAAGCGATAACACCAAAAAAATTAAAAAAGGGACTGCTAAGAAAACCTTGACCTAAATAAAATTGGTAATTGGACTCATTGATTGGGGAGAGCAATACCCTCACTTGTATTCAGGTTGCATGGGAAGATCTCCTTCCAAGTGAGTAGAGTGCTTCGTAAGGATTAGAGCCCAAAACCCAGCTTGTGGCTGCCTTGTATATCGCCTGGATTTCCGAAGTAGTGGTGCTACTATCGTACGTAGGCGAGTAGGACTTGGTCGCCATTGGTGACTCACTATTGTGTGAGCATCGACCTTGTCCGAAGTACCGAGCATAGGCCACGCCTTCACGGGCGTGTCTGTCTCACCGTCTGCGTCCGAGTAGGATCTTGCACGCTCACAGGTGATTCCGTTGCGAGCGAGATCCGAAGTATCGGTTTCGCCTATCGGCTTCCTCCCTCTTTTCTTTGGCTGATTAGGGATCCAGGAAGGGTTACAAGGACCTCAAAAAGTGCAAGCTACAGGTTATACAGGAGGAGGACAAGTACGGGAATACTTTTCTGGCAGTACTCTCGCTCCTATAGGCGTAGCGCTCTAAGGACTTGTTGAAAGATAACTTCCTGTATTCAAGATAAAAACTACAAAGATAAAAGCCGAACCTTCACGGCTTCATGCGTTGAGTTGGTGAATCCCCTTGTTTTGTATTTGATTGCTAGTTGCATCTAGGTCAAGATCAAAAATATCGCGCCTTTACGCAAATTTTGTCCTCCCTCCAGTTGACCCTTGCTCATTGAGAGCCTTCTACTCTTTTACACTCCATTTGTTTCTTGTTGACCCTCGTATCTTTCATCCACATCGATCTTCCTCTTGATCTCCGAGATGGCGACGAATGGGCAGTTTAGTCTAGACTCTGTCGGCACCCACATCATATCCATTCGCTCTCCCTCTCCAATAATTCAGGGTGATTCCCGAGAACCCGGTTCAAACTCCGTGGACCGATCTCCAGACTCCATGTCTTCTTCAATAAACAGGGATCACTCTCGGCCCGAATTCTGTCCGTTTTGGATGGCAATCGATTTCACTCCTTACACATCGTCGTCCTTAACAAAATTCTGTGTTGACCTTGACACAGATCGCATCTCTCTATCTGGTGCTGCAATTCAGACTGATCGAGGCATTCTACCATGTGCAGACTTAGAGCCCGAGACAGCAAAACAAGCAGAATCCGAGATGGCAGGAGGAAGAGGAAAAGGACCACAACCCCCACCTGAACCTGAAGTCAATCCAGGGGAAGGGCAGTACACCACGCAGAACGAGGTTAACAGTTAGCTGCTGGCGTCCATTCAAGCCATCCAGCAGCAGTTGACTAACCAAGCCCTGGCCCAGACCGCCTTCCAAGATATGCTGAACGATCTGAGGAGGAGGGCCGACGCAAGAGACGGCCGACGAGAGGATGATCCGAACTATGATCCTAATTTTCAGACCCGAATTTGAAGCAGCAGAAGAAGATCCACCGCAGCCAAAGCCTACACTCAAGGAAACATACAACCCAGGAGCGGGATGCATCACTGAGTGGATTCAGGTTCCACGTATGCATGCCCCCTTCGAGCTGAAGCCGCAATTTCTGTCGCTACTTCCCACATTCCACGGGAACACCACTGAGGAACCATATATCTTTCTCAAGAAGTTCAGCCGCATCTGTGCCATTGCTCACTACCCTGGTATTCCTTTGGGGGTAGTCATGATGGCCGCCTTTCCCTTCAGCCTTCAAGACACGGCCCTATATTGGGTCGACCATCTTGGGAAGGTCGTCACTACCTGGGAGGAGCTGAAGTCTGCCTTTCTCCATAAATTCTATCCTCTCGGGCGATTGAACCAGATGCATGCCCGGATCTCCAGTTTCTGCCAGCAACCCCACGAGACCATCCATGAAGCATGGAAGAGATTCAAAGACTTGCAGGAGAAGTGCCCACACCATGAAATTCCAAAGACCAGTCTCGTGCAATATTTCTTTGGGGGGCTATCACTTGAGAGTCAAAAGCTTGTAGATGCCACTTGCAGTGGTTCGCATTTCAAAAAGGACGAGGACGTGGTATGGAACGTTCTTGAAGAAATGGCTGAAGGAGAAACCGCGCAAACCTCGTCCCGAGCATACATGAAGCCACCAACCGCCATCAGCAAGCCAGTGAACATGGCTTCTCACACCGAGGATAAGGATGAGAGCTCCAACCTGAGCATCATTGGGAGCCACTTGTCCAAGGTGGATATCATTGAGAAGAGGTCGCAGGACCTCAAAAAATTGGCAGTCATTGAGAAGAGGACCCAGGGTTTGGAAAAGCTCGACCAGATTTCCCAACAGCTAGAGCAACTCGTTCGTTCATTAAATGCAAACATGTGCAACGTTGTGTCTACTTCTGCCGAGCTGAATGCTGAGAAGAAGGAGCCCACAATGCAGCAACACCCTCAGCCGACTCCACTGCAGCCCCATCCTGTCCAACACGTGTACTACGTGCAGGTTCTGGAGCAGCACCCGCAGCCCCAGACACAGATGGTTGTATATCAACCTGAGCCCCAGCCAGCATACTCCGAGCAGTTCTCTCCACCCCCGCCACTGATTCAGGAGATCAATGGCGTATGGAACAACGAAGCGCAACTGACCTGTCCTCAGGGACATTCTCAGGGTCAGAACATGGGCAACATGCCCTATCACCAGCAGCAGCAGGGTGGGAGACCTTTCCAGCCCTCCTACCAATACCAGCCTCATTCTCACGGAAACATCTGGAGGCAGAATTCTCAATACGGTCCTCAGCAGTCTGGATATCGCGGACAGGGATATCATCAGCAGCCGGCTGCTCAATACAATCAACAGAATGCACAGTACTCCTCCAACCCTCCTCCTCACCAATTCTCTCAAGGTTATCAGTCGCAATCTCAACCGCCATATCATCATTCTAGACCCCAGCAGGGGGATTCCTCTGAGATTGTGTCGGTTAATCCGGCCCTGGCCTGTTTAGAGGAGTTAATGAAGAACATGGCTGAGATGACCCAGAAGATCGACGACCTGACGGCAGCCAAGATCGTCATACCAGCCCAGGTCGAAGCCAACCCGAACAACTTCCGACGCAAGGAGCAGGTAGCCGGCAGTGTCCAACCCGAATCAGGTGAATTAAATTGTTTTTTATCTAATGTTGTTACTCTCAGGAGCGGTAGGACACTCCAGCCATCGACGACGGTGAAGGGAAAGCATCTTGCATCTGACGGGGAATCGTCAGTCCAGCCAACACCAGGGCCAAGCAGCATTTTGGGAGCAGCACCAGTATTCAGAAAATCACAAAAAAATGAAGAAAATAGCAAAATACAAAAAGATAGCAGCAACCTCGGTGGAGAACAACTAGCATTGGAGACGCCTGCATCTGCCTCACAGCTAGTTCCTGACAGGAGGAGCACTACACCTACAACGAGTCCAACGCCAGCACCAGAAGCCGAGCCTGTCATTTTTGGTCCACAAATTGTAGATGAATCCATTCTTTTTTGCCATCTACATGTACACAACAATATGGACACTATTTTGAATGAAATTGGTGAAGATTTTGTAAATATTCCTTTTCCTGAAGCAATGAAAAAATATAAAAATATGAGAAATTTGAAAAATGCTTTGTCTTATCCTGCCATTATAGAAATCATCCAGAATTTGGTGCTGAATATGCCCTTGATGAAAGCTCTTGAGTACATGCCAGTCGTGAAGAAAGGATTAAAAGAGGCATGCACGACCATGTGTAGGCCGCATCCCCACAACTCCAGAAGCAAGGGTGGCAAGTCCGAAAAGCATATCCTCACAATGGCTACCGTTAACGCCATCAGCAACCTCCCAAATAAAAAGCCAGATATGGTAGCACCTCTTGTACGTTGTCAGATGTTCAATCAGGAGTTTGAACGAACACTTCTCGACAACGGGTCTTCTGTCAATTTGATGCCAGCTTCGTTGCTCACGGAGTTCAGGCTAGGACCGCTCAAGCCTACAAAGATGATTCTGCAGTTCGCAGACAAGTCAGTCAAGCGGCCTAGAGGCCTGTTGGAGGACGTGATCGTCACGGTTCAGGGAAAGTCATTCCCGGCCGATTTTGTTGTCTTAGACATGGACGTCCCCTCTCCATTGCTCCTTACCCCAATCATACTTGGAAGACCATTTCTGCGGACATCAAATGCAGTAGTGAATTATGGGACGGGAGAAATCACTTTCGGCGTTGGCAATGAAATAATCAGAGTAGAGACCCTGTCTGAGGGAACACCAGCCGAACAGACATCTACATCATGTGCAAGGGTGATTGAGTATGCTGACGACTGCGACTTTCTAGCAGAAATTCAAGATACCAACTTATTCATGGATGCCAATGAAATCCATGAACTCCTCTGCCCCGAGGAGGAAGTGGAGGCCGCAGTCGAATTTCCCCTTATCAATCAGGATGAGGAACTTGCTGATGCGTTGCAAGAGACCGCTGTGGGGGTGATGTGCCTTCAAAACCAAGAGCTGAAGTCTGAAGAATCTTTGAATGAAGAAGACATCATTGAGGAATTCTGTCAGGATTTGAGAGAAGAAGCAGATCAGAATATGGTGGACACTGAACAGTTGAATGAATCACCACCTATACTAATAGTTGAGGTCACCGCTGAAGCAGCTCAGACCCCGCCAGAGTTAAAACCCCTGCCCTCCAACATGAAGTATGCCTTCCTTGCGGGAGAACCGAACATGTACCCGGTCATCATCAATGTACATCTGACCGAAGACCAAGAATCTCGTATGATGGAGGTTCTTGAACGCAACCGCAAGGCGATAGGCTGGCGAACATCCGATCTCCATGGGATCAATCCGTCATTATGCTCGCACTGCATCTTTCTGGAAGACGATTGCAGGCCCTCTCGAGAACTGCAGAGAAGATTAAATCCTAACCTGCGGGAGGTCGTTATGAAAGAGATCCAGAAATGGTGTGATGCGGGATTTATCTATCCCGTCTCCGACAGCAAATGGGTGAGCCCTCTGCATGTTGTGCCCAAGAAATCAGGGATCACCATTGTGAAGAATGACAAAGGAGAAGAGATCGCAACCAGAGTACCCACTTCTTGGCGAGTATGCGTGGACTACAGAAGACTTAATCTCGCTACCAAGAAGGATCATTTTCCTCTCCCCTTCATCGACCAGATCTTGGAGAGATTGGCTGCGAAGGAATATTTCTGCTTCTTGGATGGCTACTCTGGGTATAATCAAGTTGCTATTGCCCCTGAAGATCAAGAGAAGACCACGTTCACCTGTCCTTTTGGCACCTATGCCTTCAGACGGATGCCGTTCGGGCTGTGCAACGCCCCAACCACATTTCAGAGGTGTATGCTTGCAGTTTTTGCTGATATGGTGGGCAGCTTTCTTGAGGTCTTCATGGACGATTTCTCGGTCTACGGGGATTCATTTGACCAATGTCTGGATTACTTAGACCGAGTCTTACGGAGGTGCTGCGAAGTCAATCTTGTGCTCTCATGGGAAAAGAGCAACTTCATGGTGACCGAAGGAATTGTGCTGGGTCACGTTGTTTCTAAACATTGTATGGAGGTTGACCCAGCCAAGGTGGACGTGATTTCCAAACTTGAGCCACCTATAAACATCAAGCAAGTCCGGTCATTCTTGGGCCACGTCGGTTTTTACCGACGATTCATCAAAGATTCCAGTAAACTGGCCAAACCGTTGACTGAATTGCTCGGCAAGGACAATGAATTCATTGTAGATGACAGTTTGCTCCTTGCCTTTAATCAGTTGAAAGAACTCATCACGCAGGCCCCTGTCTTACAGCCACCGATTTGGACTCAGCCTTTCGAGATCATGACCGACACGTCAGATTATGCCATCGGAGCTGGTACTGGGACAGAGGAAAGATAATGTACCATTTGCTATTCACTACGTTAGCCGAACGCTCGATGAAGCCCAGAGAAACTACACTGTCACTGAAAAGGAGCTGCTAGCGGTAGTCTTCGCCTTGGAAAAGTTCAGATCCTAGCTCCTTGGGTCCAAAGTAATCATTTACACAGATCATTCGGCCATCCGGTATTTACAGCAGAAGAAGGATGCCAAACCACGTCTCATTCGGTGGATCCTTCTCCTCCAGGAATTTGACTTGGAAATCAAAGATAAACCTGGGGTAAAGAATGTGGTGGCCGATCATCTGTCAAGGCTTCCTGAGCCGGAATCTCTTGAGCTGAACCTGCAGCCGATCACAGAGACCTTTCCAAACGAGGCAATTCTGTCTGTCGCCTCGCTTCCTTGGTATGCGGACATTGTGAACTATTTGGTGACTAAGAAAATCCCACAGGACTGGCCTAAATTGAAAATAGACAGATTCTTGTCTAAAATCCATTTCTACCAGTGGGAAGATCTATATTTGTTTTGTGAAGGAGCAGATTGTATCTGGAGAAGGTGCATTCCTTAGGAGGAAGTTCCAAGTGTCCTCGCGTTATGTCATGACCAAGATTCTGGAGGATATCATTCAGGCAAACGCACGGCAGCAAAAGTTCTTCAAAGCGGCCTCTGGTGGCCTTCATTATTCAAAGATGCAGAAGAGTATGTCAAATACTGCACTGACTGCCAGAAGATGGGCAGAACCATAGGAATGAGAGACACGATGCCTCTGAAATACATTCAGATCTCAGACGTCTTTGACGCATGGGGCATCGACTTTATGTGCCCGTTTCCCAACAGTCAGGGTTATGAGTATATTCCGCTTGCTGTCGATTATGTCAGTCGATGGGTAGAGGCTATTCCCGCCCGAACCGCCGACAGTAGGACTGTCTGTCGATTCTTGAGTGATCACATCATAGCACGGTTCGGGATTCCCAAGATTCTCATATCTGACGGGGGTAGTCATTTCATAAACAGAGAGGTGAAGAAGCTGACTCAAGAATTCTGCATTGAACATCGTGTTGCTTCACCCTATCACCCGCAGTCCAATGGCTTAGCTGAATGTTCAAACAGGGAGATCAAGACGATTTTACAGAAGCTTGTGTGTCCGGATCGCAAGAACTGGTCTCAGCTACTTGATTCTGTTCTTTGGGCTTATGGAACGGCGTACAAGTCACCCTTGGGAATGTCTCCCTACCACCTTGTGTATGGCATGCCATGTCATTTGCCCGTCGAACTAATTCACAAATCCTTATGGGCCATTAACATCTGTAATTTGGACTCCAAGCAAGCAGGAAAGAACAGAAAGCTGGATCTGAACATATTACTGTAATTCAGAGATTATGCATATGACAACAACCTGATGTACAAGGAGAAGGTCAAAACATGGCATGACAAGCATATCCGTCGCAAGTCCTTTGATCCAGGTCAGAAGGTGTGGTTGTTCGATGCGAAATTGAAGATCTTTCCAGGTAAATTGAAGAGTAAATGGACTGGGCCGTTTATGGTTAGGCAGGTGCGTGACAACGGAAGTGTATTGATATCCAATCTGTCAGCTGACGCATAACCATTTGTAGTCAATGGACAGCTTCTGAAGCCATACCTTGAACATGATACATTCATGGCTGTCGTTGACTTGGTTCAAGTAATATATGAGGATGAGCTGAATATCTCCAAAGAGGCAGAGGAAGGCGAAGCACATCAAAACATTTTTTAATGATTTTTCTTCTTTTCTTCTTTTCTTCTTTTCAATTTCTTTTATCCTTTTCTACCGACATGATTCCATCCCTTTCATCATTGCTACACTTAGGATGTACTTTATCCTAAGTATAGGGGGGATGCGCATTCCGAGTTGTTCATATCCGCTTTCATCTCTTTTCGTCTTTTCTTCTTTTCATTTCCTATCTTCTTTTTCTATCAAAAAGGTGCCGTCCTTGTAGACAATTTTCCATACTTAGGATGTACGTTGTCCTAAGTATAGGGGGTGTGCACCCCGAGTTCTGTCATTCCTTTCGATCCTCTCCATTGTCTCCTCTCTTGTCTATACTTAGGGATATCTTACCCTAAGTATAGGGGGAGACAATCTGAGTACGATCTGTTCATTCCCACCCTTGACCCTCCCTGCTTTGTGTACAGTCTGCTATACTTAGGATTAGTTGATCCTAAGTATAGGGGGGACGGTCAACTTCTTATTGGTTCATTCATTTGTTATTTATTCTTTAGACTTGCCTATACTTAGTACGAGTTATGTCTTCTCTTTTATCTCCGATCTATGAGGACATAGCGCAAGCTAAGTATAGGGGGGTCGTATATACTATGTATATACTTTAGCCATAACTCGTACTTTCGTATTTTCCTAATAATATGTCTAATCATTCTTTAAAATTCATTAAAATTCTTAATAAAAAGGTGTTTTGTTCCTCAAATTCTTTTCGATATTTACTGATTAATAAATCAGGTAAAAATGTTTTTTGCAAAATGTTTGAAAAATAGTTTGAAAATCCTTGTGAACATTTATTGAAAACTATTTTGAAAATATTTCGTTACATGTTTTCAACCTTTGTAAAAATGTGTGGTTTGTAAAATTTCTTTTCTTTATGTGAAAGAAAATGTTTGAAAAATGATGTGCAAATGGTTTGAAAAATAGTTGCAAAAATATTTGAAAAATATATATATACTGTTTGGAAAGCCTTTGCAAAATGATTTTCAAATGTGTGTACATGTTTGCAAAAATGTTTGTAAAAATTATTTTGGACTAGAGTTCTCCAAAATTGTGTGAAAAGCTTGTGTCAAGTAAGTTTGAGGAATATATACATCTCACCAAAACCCACTATATATAAAACTGACCACTTACCCTTGTAAATTCTTAAAATCCACTTCTTGTAAATGTAAGAAGCACTCCCGTGCACATATTTTAACCTAGTTTTCAGCCAAAACCTTTTGTTTTCAAAAATTCCAAAAACATTGGCAAAAGTAAAATCCAAAAACATCTGAAAAAAATATTTTGGAAAAAATACCAAAAAATGCATCTGCATATGCATCGTCATCATCTTTTCAAAAATCCATAAAAAGTTCAAAATCTTTGAAAAATTGCATCACAAAAATATTTTCTGCATTCTTCATCGCATTTGCATAGCATTCGCATTTTTCGGATTGAGTTTGATAGCTGAACAAGTCTAAGTAAAATTCGGAGGTTGGAGCTTGATTGGACCTTAAAATCTACCTAATAACAGGAACCTTATAGGAACTGGGTTTGAGGTACTTCAGGTCTAGTTGACTTAATTCTTTGAGGATCACGGGACTTGGTTAAATGGATTCTTGACTGCCTAAGTAGAGTATTTCGGAGCACACGCACGACTCTTGTGGATAATGACCTAACTTGGACACCTGCACCTTTCACATGGCTCAACTCAGTTGGAGTGGTGAGGGGATTGGATTTGCCGGTATGAGACGCACACAAGTGGAAACATTTGTCCTCCTCTAGGGAGGGAAGTGCACCCCAACCCGTCCAGTGATAAGGAAGTCTAAAGACAGGAGGTTGTGGGTTGCGATAAAGCTTCAAAAGAGGGATAGTCTACTGGCTCAAGAGGAAAAACTCCTTATGTAAATGCTGCTGTGAATAGTATTCAAAAAAAAGTGTGTATGTTCAGGCATGTACAAAAATAAAAAGCCTGCAAGTATGTACAAAGTCAATAAGCAAGCTTGAGTTCCAAAGTCAAATATGTGAGCCTGCAGCAGGATGACTCGACTACACTGGTCTTGCATCCCAGGATAGGTAGCTACACTGGCTACCGTCCATTCTTCTCTTCACCCCCTCCTCTTGAGCTGGTTGCCACTTGAACTTAGAAGGGAATACCCCGCTCCTCGAGGATGGAGTTATTGGATTGGGGAATCATTGGGTTGTCGTACTGGAGAAGTCAGTCTCTTTGTCATTCTAGTTGGGGAAAGCCACCATCACTTACACTGTACGAGTCAGATTCATAGTCGTAAGAGTTTGCGTATGAGTTGAAGTATTTCTGAACTGGCTATTGAGGAGACTTGGACAGAGTTTCGGGATTCTCAAGGACTGTTGGATTTCAAATTCGGTTCTCATTAAGGTTCCGCCCGCACTAAAATTCCAAAGGTCCGACTTAAGCTCCAAACTTTGATTTTGTGAAGACAAGTTTGATGATCAAATAAAATCCAAGTTCTTCTTTTTCTTTTCTTTTTTTTTTCTTTTTGCACTTATTGCATAAGTGTTTGCTAGGTGATTTAGCCAAAATTCACGGAGTCTAAAATGGTATCTCACACAAGGCGGAGACAACCGTCGCTGTGACGACTCACAATGAATCCTGGACTAAAATCAACAATCAACCCATACTAAAGATCAATAATTAGAAATAAATGTGGAGTTAAAATTTATTTTTAGCTCTGCACAAATGATGTAAAGGGCAAGTATGCAGAGAGTTCGAACACAGGGAGCAAACAAGGTAGTTCAAAATAATGTGCACAAGTGAGTGTGTGTGATGTCTACACTAAGCAAGCAATCAAAGGAATTTTTGTGGGTTTTTAAAATTTTTTTATTTTAATTTTTAATTTTGTCTTTTGATTTTTAATTTTCTAATTTTTATAATTTTAGATTATATATATTTTTTCAATATTGGAAAATAAGTCTATGTAATAAAAGAGAATATAGAATAATGATAAAAATATGCAAAAATAACCAAAAATTCAGAAATAAAATATTTTTGATATTTTTAGGATTTTTTACTGTTTTTGTGATTTTTGGGTATTTTTCAAAGTGTTTTTGGTATTTTTTAAAAGCTGAAATAAGTCAAAACAGTGAAATGTGTGCTGACTGTGAGTAAAATGGGAATTAAAATTAGCAAACAGCAACCAAAATTTTTCACACTAATTTTCAAATAAAGAGAATGAAATATAGAATAAACAGGAACTGAGTTTGTATTTTTCTGAGTTTTCTTTGATTTTATATTTTTTTGAAGTTTTTATGCGTTTTTAATTTTTTTAAGGTTTTTCTTTTGAGATTTTTAGTGATTTTTGGACTGACACTAAAATAGGTTAAAATAGACACTAGGGAATTTTTTTGGAATTTTTCGAGATATTTTAATATTTTTTTGGCATTTTCTAAGCTAGACAGTAAATAAAAAGCATGTTTTTTGATTTTTAATAAATATAAAAATAAAACAAAATCGAAAACTAAAATTGTAGCGTCAAAGTACAAGTACCCAGGAGCTTAACCCTATTTTTGTGGAATTTCTGAGATTCAAATGAGGCCTTAAATAAATAGCTCTATCATGCAAAAATTAAGGGCCTGGCAGGGGTAGATTTGCAATTTCTCAAACATCCAGGGGCTCACATGCTAAATTTCCACAAAATTTTATACTAAAACTTGAATTTATTGGACTAAAAGCAAATTACAAAACCCAGAGGGGCCTTAGTACAAAATTCCCAAGCCAAACACGTGCGAAACACACACCTAGCAGGGACCTAAGTGCAATATTCAAAACTAGCAGGGAGTTCAATGCAAAATATCCCAAAGTTTTACTCTACGATACAAAATCTTGGGACTAAACAGAAATAAATAAACTCCAGGAGTGTCCTTGCAAAAAGCCCACCCCCTCACGCGCACATGCACATGAGGTGACGTGGCACTGGACCTGACTGTAAATAAACTAACGCTAGGGGTTTACATGCAAATAACCCAAAGTTTTTATACTTCAGACGAAAGTTTAAATACTAACAAGTAAATACAAAATGCGCGAGGGTTAAGGTGCAAAATACCCTTGGCGCGCGATCCAACGGCAGATGGGGTGCCACTTAAACACGTGGCGCTCTATGGACGGCCGATGATGCTTCGTGGATGTGCGGTCGAGATCAGATCTCCAAGGACGATCGACGGTCGAGGCGTGGGGAGATCCAACGGCTGCTGTGCTATCTGGGCGCGCTCCAGGATCCAACGGCTGGGGAGGCAGGTGGAAGAACACGGAGGAGCTCCGACTGGGCGAAGTTCCCCGAGCTCCTCCGTCCAGCTCCGGCGGCGTTTGGGCTCGCAAAATGGTCGAGGAGGCTCCTGAGGTCTTCGCCTACCTCCTGGGGCCGTCAAAAAGCCACGGCGGTGGCCGTGGTGCTTGCTGGGGGCTGGCGGAGCCGGGAGGCTTCGTTAGCTCCGGCGAGCTCAAAACTCGGACACCAGGTGCCTTCAAGTTCGCGTTGACCTGCAAAAAGAGTCAAAGGGTCTAGGGCAAACTGCCTGGACCCTTGGGTGCACGTGGGAATGCGTGGGATGGAATGGCGACGAACGGCCGGAGGTGCGCTCCGGCCAAGATGAGTGATAGGGCAAGATACGTGATAGAACTTCGATTTTTTTGATGGTTTTCGATCCTAAGACTAGAAGGAACCAAATGGCATAAATAAATGCAAGGGGGAAGGTCCTTGATGGCCGGAACCAGAGGAAAAGGTGTACCTCGACCGCCGGGCTTGCGGGAGGTGTAGGGAGCTCCTCCGACCTCGATCACCTCGGCTGAAGGCCTCGAGCTGGAGCTGTCACCTCCAGGAAGCTCTGGAGCGCAAGAAGGTGGAGAGGGGTGGTCCGAAGGTAGTCCAAATTTAAATCGAAAATGGGGGATGGCTTATATTGGGTTTGACCCGAGGTGACAGGGGTCCAAAGGTCGACGAGAATCTCGCAAATCTTGGGTCCAAAGACCAAGATTATGCATGGGCGAGATAGAGGGATGGTTGGTGGCCAATGTTGCAGAAGGAAGCAACACGAAAACGTGAAAGATTTGGCTGGGAAAAAGCCAAGA
Organism: Ottelia alismoides; assembly: GCA_037367405.1. NCBI lineage: Eukaryota > Viridiplantae > Streptophyta > Magnoliopsida > Alismatales > Hydrocharitaceae > Ottelia > Ottelia alismoides. The sequence goes on along the minus strand of JAZKJV010001538.1, from coordinate 69,377 downwards.
AAAAGGCTCAAAAACCAAGCCTGACAGGGCTACAGGGGGTAGGGCGTCCAGTTGACCGAAGTCAACTGTTGACGCCTCCTGGTTGGTCCACGTGGACCAACCAGGAAAAATCCTAATTTAATATTTTGTTAATTTATTTAAAAATAGAAATAGGCTGAATTAAATAATGATTATAAAATGAAAATTATTCGTTATTTTCTGTAGTATTTTATTATGATTTTTAATTGATTTTATGAGGTATATTTTTATAAGTTTCCTTTTTAGCCCTATATAGGTATATTACCTATGTATTTTAATACTTTATTTTTATTTTGTGTATTTTTAATTTTATTATTTTTGTTTCTTAATTTCTAGAATTATAAGATACTTTTATCTACACAAATATATTTTTATTTTATTTTTCTGATATGTTTTATATATTTAATAAATTATAAGAGTATTTTGTATAGGTATACATACAGGTATAGTATCTATGTATATGATATATACAAGTATTTTTATTTTGTATTTTCTTTGCATTTTTTTCTGATTTTAATGCACATATATATTATATAATATTTACATAATTATAAAAATATAAAAATACAAAAATAATGATTAAATAATAAATTGAATATTTTATTCAGTACAAGTATACAATGTGGGTCAAAAACTCAACTTTCAAATTGTAGCTCCGCCAAATACGAAACCACCGCTATTAAATAGCTTATTTTCTTCTATATACAATTAAAGGTGAGTATGCTGCATTTGGAGTTGTCAGTTGTGAGATACGGGTCTGGGAAGTTGGGATTCTGGATTTTTATTCAGACCATAACTTTTTATCTGTACATTCTTTTTCTGTGAAATCAATTTTGTATTTTTCTTTATTAAATTATCTGCAACTTTCATGTACAAAGTTTCTTTGTTTGATGTAAAAAGTGGAACCAAAAATAGGTCCCAAAATGAATAAAGAATGAATAGAATGTATAGGTATTTATACTGTATTTCTAACCTTATCTCCCCCTACTTTATTCCTTGTCGACCTATTCATCAAGATGCCTAGGTCTCGGGGTTTCGGGTCATAAAATATTTACTATATTTTATTCTTTTTCTTTTCTTTATTTATTCTATAATTTTGGCTTTAATTACAGTATTTTATACACTAATTGAATGCACATGCATGGATGCTAATATGCTTGATTTAAGGGTATTTACACGTATTTGCTAGGGTTTTTGGTGCCAAAATGATAGAATAAAGATGATGAAATGTGGATTCATCATCCCCCTATACTTTACCTTTGCTAGTCCCTAGCAAACACTTATGCAATAAGTGCAAAAAGAAAAAGAAAGAATAGAAAAAGAAGAACTTGGATTTTATTTGATTATCAAACTTGTCTTCACAAAATCAAAGTTTGGAGCTTAAGTCAGACCTTTGGAATTTTAGTGCGGTCGGAACCTTAATGAGAACCGTGTTTGAAATCCAACAGTCCCTGAGAATCCCAAAACTCTGTCCAAGTCTCCTCAATAGCCAGGTCAGAAATACTTCAACTCATACGCAAACTCTTACGACTATGAGTCTGACTCGTACAGTGTAAGTGATGGTGGCTCTCCCCAACTAGAATGGCAAAGAAACTGACTTCTCCAGTACGACAACCCAATGATTCCCCAATCTAATAACTCCATCCTCGAGGAGCGGGGTATTCCCTTCTAAGTTCAAGTGGCAACCAGCTCAAGAGGAGGGGGTGAAGAGAAGAATGGACGGTAGCCAGTGTAGCTACCTATCCCGGGATGCAAGACCAGTGTAGTCAAGTCATCCTGCTGCAGGCTCACATATTTGACTTTGGAACTCAAGCTTGCTTATTGACTTTACAACATTTGTACATACTTGCAGGCTTTTTATTTTTGTACATGCCTGAACACTTTTTTTTAATACTATATACAACAGCATTTATATAAGGAGTTTTTCCTCTTGAGCCAGTAGACTATCCCTCTTTTGAAGCTTTATCGCAACCCACAGCCTCCTGTCTTTAGACTTCCTTATCACTGGACGGGTTGGGGTGCACTTCCCTCCCTAGAGGAGGACAAGTGTTTCCACTTGTGTGCGTCTCATACCGGCAAATCCAATCCCCTCACCACTCCAACTGAGTTGAGCCATGTGAAAGGTGCAAGTGTCCAAGTTAGGTCATTATCAACAAGAGTCGTGCGTGTGCTCCAAAATACTCTACTTAGGAAGTCAAGAATCCATTGAACCAAGTCCCGTGATCCTTAAAGAATTAAGTCAACTAGACCTGAAGTACCTCAAACCCAGTTCTTATAAGGTTCCTGTTGTTAGGTAGATTTTAAGGTCCAATCAAGCTCCAATCTCTGGATTTTACTTAGACTCGTTCAACTATCAAACTTAATCCGAAAAATGCGAATGCTATGCAATGCAGAAAATATTTTTGTGATGCAATTTTCAAAGATTTTGAACTTTTTATGGATTTTTGAAAAGATGATGCATGATGATGCATATGCAGATGCATTTTTTTTGTATTTTTCAAAAAGATTTTTCGAATGTTTTTGGATTTTAATTTTGCAAATGTTTTTGGACTTTTTGAAAACAAAAAGATTTGGCTAAAAACTGGGTGGAAATATTTACACGGGAGTGCTTCTTATATTTACAAGAAGTGGATTTTAAGAATTTACAAGGGTAAGTGGTCAATTTTATAAGTATATATATAGTGGATTTTGGTGTGATGTAAATATTCCTCAAACTTATTTGACACAAGCTTTTTCACACAAATTTTGAAAACTATAGTCCAAAATAATTTTTACAAACATTTTTGCAAACATGTACACACATTTGAAAATCATTTTGCAAAGGTTTTTCAAAACAGTATATATAGGTTTTTCAAATATTTTTGCAACCATTTTTCAAACCATTTGCAAATCATTTTCCAAACATTTTATTTCACACAAAGAAGAAATTTTACAATCCACACATTTTACACAGGTTGAAAACATGTAACAAAACATTTTCAAAATAGTTTTCAATAGATGTTCACAAAGATTTTCAAACTATTTTTTCAAACATTTTGCAAAAAACATTTTTACCTGATTTATTAATCAGTAATTACAAAAAGAATTTGAGGAATGATAACATCTTTTTATTAAGTTTTTTAATGAATTTTAAAGAATTATTAGCCATATTTATTAGGAAAATACGAAAGTACGAGTTATGGCTGAAGTATATACACAGTATATACGACCCCCTATACTTAGCTTGAGCTATGTCCTCATAGATCGGAGAGAAAATAAAAGACATAACTCGGACTAGGTATAGACAAGTCTAAAAAATAACAAACTAATGAAGGAATCAATGAATGAGAAGTTGACCATCCCCTCTATACTTAGGATCAAATAATCCTAAGTATAGCAGACTGTACACAACGCAGGGAGGGTCAAGGGTGGGAATGAACAGATCGTACTCAGATTGTCTCCCCCTATACTTAGGGTAAGATATCCCTAAGTATAGACAAGAAGAGGAGACAATGGAGAGGATCGAAAAGAATAGAAAACAACTCGGGGTGCACGCCCCCCTATACTTAGGACAAAGTACGTCCTAAGTATGGAAAACTGTCTGCAAGGGCGACACCTTTTTGATAGATACAGAAAATAGAAAAGGAAAAGAAGAAAAGAAGAAAATAAATCAACAGATGAAATAGTGATATGAACAGATGGATTTGTACAGCGAAAGATGGAATTGATCACCATGTATGAGATGCAGATGATGAGAGTCAACGGACACATCTCATACCAGAAGAATGGAGGCAACGTCAATGGTCGGTGGATCATGATCTAGATATAATTTCAGGTGTTGACCATTGACGCGGAAGGTAGAGGAAGATGACGGTTCAGATATGTCGATGCTGCCATTGTCATATACCTTTCTGACCACATAGGGACCTTTCCACTTGCTCTGTAATTTCCCTGGAAATAATTTCAGCCTAGAATCAAACAACCATACTCTCTGATCTGGCTCAAACTGTTTATGGCTGATATGTGAATCATGCCATGTCTTCACTTTTTCTGGTGAGACGTGCTTTGGCATCCTTCTTAGCCATTAAGTACCGGATGGCGGTGTGATCAGTGTAGATAGTCACTCTAGATCCGAGAATATACGATCGATACTTATCAAGAGCGAAGACTACGACCAGCATCTCTTTCTCAGTCACAGTGTAATTCCGCTGAGCGGCATCCAAGGTCCGGCTGGCGTAGTGAATGGCAAAAGGTAATCCATCCCTCCTCTGTCCAAGCACAGCCCCAACGGCAAAATCTGAGGCGTCCGTCATGATCTCGAATGGGAGAGACCGATCGGGTGGCTGAAGGACAGGAGCTGAAACAACCATATTTTTGAGAGTTTCAAATGATTCAAGACACTTATCATTGACAATAAACTTGGTGTCTTTTGTCAGCAAGTCAGTAAGTGGTCGGGCAATTCGACTGAAGTCATGAATGAACCGTCGGTAGAAACCGACATGCCCCAGAAAAGACCGCAACTGACGTAAGTTGGACGGTGGATTGAGTTTTCTGATGATATCCACCTTGGCCGGATCGACCTCCATGCCCCTGTTGGAGATATGACCAAGGACTGTCCCTTGAGTCATCATGAAATGACTCTTCTCCCAAGATAAAACAAGGTTGACCTCTATGCAGCGTTGAAGCACACGGTCTAGGCAGTCAAGACAAGCATCGAACCCATCGCCATAGACCGAGAAGTCATTCATGAAGACCTCTAAACAGTCACCCACCATGTCCGAGAATATGGACAACATGCACCTTTGGAATGTCGCTGGAGCGTTACATAGACCAAAGGGCATCCGTCTGAAAGCATAAGTCTCAAACGGACAGGTGAATGTCGTTTTCTCCTGGTCTTCGGGTGCAATGGCCACTTGATTGTATCCAGAGTACCCGTCAAGAAAGAAGTAATGACTCTTCCCGGCTAGCCGCTCGATAATCTGATCAATGAAGGGTAGCGGGAAGTGATCCTTCTTGGTGGCTGATGAATCCACATTTCATCATCTTTATTCTATCATTTTGGCACCAAAAACCCTAGCAAATGCCTGTAAATAGCATTAAAACCATCATCTTGGCATCCATGCATGTGCATCTCAACAGTGTGTAAATTACTGTAATTAAGGCCAAAATTATAGAATAAATAAGGAAAAGAAAAAGAATAAAATATTGTAAATATTTTATGACCCAAAACCCCCGAGACCTAGGCATCTTGATGAATAGGTCGACAAGGAATAAAGTAGGGGGAGATAAGGTCAGAAATACAGTCAAAATACCTATTCATTCTATTCATTTCTTATTCATTTTGGGACCTATTTTTGGTTCCACTTTTTGTACATCAAATAAAGAAACTTTGTACATGAAAGTTGTAGATAAATTAATAAAGAAAAATACAAAATTGATCTCACAGAAAAATAATGTACAGATAAAAAGTTATGGTCTGAATAAGAATCCAAAATCCCAACTTCCCAGACCCGTATCTCACAACTGACAACTCCAAATGTAGCAAACTCACCTTTAATTGTATATAGAATAAAATAATCTACCCAATGGTGGTGGTTTCGCATTTGGCGGAGCTACGGTTTGAAAGATGAGTTTTGGACCCCTATTGTATACGTGTACTGAATAAAATATTCAATTTATTCTTTATTCATTATTTATTCATTTTTTATATTTTTATAATTTTGTAAATATTATTTATAATATATATGTGCATTAAAATTAAAATAAAATGCAAAGAAAAATAAAAATAAAAATACTTGTATAAAGAATACATAGGTATACTACATATACTTATACCTATATAAAATGTATTTGTATTTTATTAAATACACAAAACATATCAGAAAAATAAAATAAAAATATATTTATGTATATAAAAGTATGTTACAATTTTGTAAAATAAAAAACCAAAATAAAATAAATTAAAAATACCTAAATAAAAATAAAATACTTAAATATATAGATATATATACTATAAAGGGCATAAATGCAAACTTGTAAAAATACACTTCATAAAAATAAATAAAAATCAAAATAAAATACTACATAAAATTTTGAACATTTTTTATTTTATAACTTTTATTCAATTCGACCATTTATTATTTTAATTGAATTTTTAATCATTTTTTGAGGGATTTTTCCTGGTTGGTCCACGTGGACCAACCAGGGGGCAGTCATCGTTGACCAAGGTCAACTGCCTGCCCTCCATCCCTGTAGCCCGTCAGACCTCGATTTTTGCCCGTGTTTGCGGATTTATCGAGGCCGCCCCTTTCATCTTTTGAGCTCGAGCCCTTCTGCAAAGATGCTCCCCTACTATCCCTCTAGCTCGCCAGCCTATCAGATCTCCTTAGATCTTTGCCTCGCACCCGTGATCGATCCTCGAAACTCGCCCGTCAACCACATTCAAAACCAACCCCCTGACTTTCCCTTTCTCTTTTGAACCAGCTTTGGGCGCCAAAAACCTTCGGGTGAGGGTCGAGGGCCATTCTCCGGTGACAGGGGAATCCTCCCCCATCTCAGGCGAGGTGCGGCGAAGCACCTAGGGCTGAGTTCCACCTCCATCTCCGGCCACCGCCGTGAGGTCTTCTTCCTCGTGGTCAACACCACTCGAGGGCGTTTTCTTCTTATTTTTCTTGCCTGTTAAGTAGCTGTAGCATATAGCTTTTATTTCGTGTTTTTAATTTGCCGTTCAAACCGTTGATCAGACCCGATTTCACCATCAATCACCTCGCCGGAGCTCTTGAGCTCCGGCCACCATCTCCGCTATTCCACTCCACCTTTTCCCCCTGTTTTGCTGGCCCCTGGACCCTTTTACTGCTGCTGGCATCTTTATTGCAGGTCCAGGTGCGAGGAGACCCCCTCCTGGGGTCGAGTTTTGGAGCACGCCGGACCTCCTGGGAGCCCATTCACGTCTTCATCGCCTTGGCGGCCCTCCGGTGGATCACCTCCCATTTTGAGGCCGCCGTTCCATCAGGGAACCTCCCAGGAGCTTGTCCGGGCTGCCAGAAGAAAGAAGAGGCGTCGGAGATCGGAGATCCAGCCAATCCAAACTCGCTCCCAGCGAGGTCTTCAACCGTTCTTCGTCTTGGCCCCCCTGCCGTCGATCTGGGGGGTGTTCTTCACGAGCTACAGGCGCCGTTGGATATTGCAGCCCTCCAGCCGTCGATCTCCAGCCAGCCTTCTAATCTCCGCCGTAGACAACGAAGGGGCATCGGGCTCTATTGTGCTGACACGTGGATTAGTGGCGGAAGCCACACCGTCCGATCGCGCCCAGGTCGTGGGTATTTTGCATTCTTAGCCCACGACATTTTTGTATTTTAATATTAGAACTTAAAGCATTCATCTGTCTTTTAAAACTTTTGTAAATTTTGCTAAAAAACCCCTGCAGTTTCCGTATTTGCATTTTAACCCTTGCCATCCCAGCGCACGTGCGTGGCACGTGCGCCTGGACATTTTGCGGGCAGGCCCCTTTAGTTTTGGGTTTTAGTTTTTAGTCCATTAAGTATTTTGTCACGTTATATATTTCTGGTTATTTTGCATCTAAGCCCCCGAGCTTTCAAGATACTACATCCGTGCCCCTCCCAGGCGCGCGTGTAACGCACGTGAGCCTGGGATTTTTTGCAAGAAAGCCCTTGTGGATTTAAATATTTGTTTTGGGCCCATAAAGTATTTAATTCAGTGTATATTTTTGTGGCAAAATTACAGCCGTGTCCTCATCTTTTCAGATATTTGCATAAAGGTCCCTGCCAGGCCTTTAATTTTTGTATGCTTGTTGCATTTATTTATCCTATCATTTCATATCCAAAAATTCTCAAATTTTGAAGTTAAGTTCCTGGACACGTGTACTTTCACGCCACCTATTTAGTTTTTGATTTTATTTTATTTTTATATTTATTAAAAATCAAAAACTTCCTTTTTGTGTACTGTCTACCTTAGAAAATACCAAAAAAATATTAAAACACCTCCAAAAATCCCAAAAAAATTACCTAGTGTCTATTTTATCATATTTTAGTGTCAGTCCAAAAATCATTAAAAATCTCAAAAGAAAAACACTAAAAATCTAAAAACACTTAAAAACTTCAAAAAAAATATATAAATAGTAGAAAAATACAAAAAATATAAACTCAGCTTCTGTTTATCCCTTATTTTGTTCTTTTTATTAGAAAAATAGTGTGAAAATTTTTAGCTACTGGTTGGTATTTTTAAATCCCATTTTATTCACAGCCAGCCTCTTTTCCACTGTTTAGCTTTATTTCAGTATTTAAAAATATCAAAAACACCTTGAAAAACTCTCAAAAATCACAAAAACAGTAAAAATTCTTAAAAATACCAAAAACATTTTATTTCTGAATTTTTGAGTATTTTTGTGTATTTTTATAAATATTTTACCTTGTCCTTTTCTTATATTGTTTTTATCTTCCAATATTGAAAAAGAAATACAAAAGAATATAAAATATAAAATATAAAAATCAGAAAATTAAAAATCAAATACAAAATTAAAAATTAAACAAAAATAAAAAAAATATAAAATTAAAAACCCACAAAAAAATAGCATAGATAGACACTCGATCACTTTCACACACATTTTTTGAGCACTTGTGCCCCGATCTACCTGTCTGCTCCCTGTGTTCGACCTCTACAATACTTGCACCTATACACATCTTGTTGTAGAGTTATAATAAATTTTAACTCCGCACATTTACTTTCATTGCTTGATTTACTTGTTGTGGGTTAATTGTTGTTTGAATCGGGATTTCGTTGGAGGTCACATCAGCGACTGTTGATTCGCCTTGTGAGTCAACACGACCTCTGCGATTTCTGTGTTCAACAAATGGCGCCGTTGCCGGGGAGCAACAGCGCGTAGTTCGAGTTTTTGTTTTGTGTTGTGATTATTTGTCTACATTTGCGGCTTTTATTTCTACTTGTTTTATATTCTTTATTTTTGATATTTCTTGTTTGAATTGTCTAACCTCTCTCTTGTTTGACTTCTTGCGAGGAACGCGGATCGAGGGAGGAGCTCTATTCCAGGAGCCCCTACGCACCCACGTGAGGCGACTAGACTTTGCACGAAGGCGAGCTAGGAGAGAATTTTGAAGACAGTTCTAGTTCTTTATTCTCTTGTATTTATTTTGTAATTCGTAGTGAGAGAGAGACCATTAACTGTAATAATACAGGTACCCCCGGACACTTGGACTCTTGAGCCTAATTTCCAAGTGATTGTTCACTTGGGGGCTCGTCGCGGTTTTTGTCGGCTTTTCTCGCATTCTTTTATTTTGTTTTGTTTTTCGATTTTATTTATTTTGTGTGATTGAGCCCCTACCTTTAGGAGTTGCTTGCGATAGACTAAGGCCAAACACCTAATATTTTGCATGTGCCTATAGCTGCGTTTGGACTTAGTCAAATTTTTAAACAGTTGATCATCACCTTCAACCCGTCGCGCCGCGAGCTCTCCCCGCAAAGCGCTTTCTCCTACCCTCAATTTGTTGAGCAGAGGAGGGGTGAGCCTAGACCGGACATTAGGGTTGAGGATTAGTGGTCGGCTTGTGGTGCTTCCCGCTAATAGCAATTTTTGAACTTAGGGCGATTTCATCGGTTTTGCATTTGCATATAGATAGGTTTCAATTCTGCTGAGCATCCTTGCATGTAGAGTGCTGGAGGCAAGGTGAGCATTTACGCTTTAGCATCCATCATCGTTTTGGTCGCTTGCATCGCTTTTCCGCCTCTCTACCTCTGATTTTGCCAACCTAAGATCTTAAAGGAATTGAATCCCCGATAGGATCGTGCATTTTTATTAAAAATCCAAAAAAAGTGATAACCAAATAAAATTGGGACTGCTAATATTACTTGACCCTAAAACTGATCAAAAAGAAAAATCTTGTATTGGGGCGAGTAATCCCCTCATTGTCTTCGTTTTACTTGCTCGCGCACACACTAAGGTTTAGTGCCCAAATCCCATTTCAGCCCCCTAAGCGTTTGCGCAATTTTTGACTTCTCACCTAACTCTAAAACAGACAAGATAAAAAGACCGCACTTTTCGGTCTCTACCGAGTTGAGTAGGTGAATTGAGGGTTTGATTTGTTTCATTTTTGTTTGTGATTGTTGCGTGTGTGTCCTAGATCATCTATGCGCATTGGCGCCTTTTTCCTTCACTCTCTTGACTTGACCTTCGTGCTCCCCCGAATCACTTCCTTTTGTTTTCGAGATGGACCCCTGGAGTGCATGTTATCCGGACTTTGCGGACCCCTCGCTCGCTCCAGCTGGTCCACCTCCCTTTTATCAGGAGGATCCTCCTCCTATTTTTTCTGATTTTTGTACATATCCACCTCAGCCACAGTATCAGACTTCGGACTTCTATCCACACCCACCCCCACCTGTGCACTATCCATCTCCACCTCCACATCCACCCGAGTTTGACCTGATGGAGTCACCTCCCTCGATCTCTATGAGTGATATCTTGAATCGGATGATAAAGCACATTGATTTGATGAATGATGATATTGCTTTCTTGAGGAAGAATCAGATCAATGCTCCTTTCGTCGGGAATACGGCTTCACTTGTAGGTGATCATGGGAGCTTGCAATCGCCCAAAATACAAAAAAAATGAGAAAAATCTAAAAAACCAAAAAGATTTCGGGAGACACTTGGTTGATCAAGATTTTGAGGAGAGAGTCCACTTGCCAGAACCCTGGACCACACACCCATTCACATCCAGTCCCACCTTTGACCCCGAGGATGCCGCTGTACAGACTGCTCTTGGCATGCCTCGTGTATATGCTGACTCCGATTTCCTCCCTTGTATGGAGGAGGTCCAAAAATTCAAAAAAATGCTGACTGAACCCGAAGTGGTGGCTACTATTCATGAGATTATTCGTGCCCCACTTCAGCAGGCCATGACCCAATTATCTGCTCCTCTTCCCAAGAAGAGAAAGCGGAGGAGCAGATCTGAGCGTCACATTCTGACCATGGCCACTGCCCTCGCCATCACACACCGTCCCATCCCCAAGAGGAAGAACACAGCTACACCTTTCATCACTTGCACCATCTCTGACCATACTTGTGATCGCACTCTCCTAGACGGCGGTGCTTCGATTAGCATATTACCCTTCTCGCTGGTACAGTCTCTTCACTTAGGGCCTCTCAAGAAGACCAGGATGATCGTTCAGTTTGCTGATGGATCTATCAAGAGGCCGAAGGGTATCCTTGAAAACGCCGTCATTTCTATTCAGGGCACGAGCCACCATGTTGATTTTGTCGTGTTGCCCATGGAGAACTCCACAGGGGAGCCATCTCCAATCATCCTGGGACGACCATTCCTCGCCTCTGCGAAGGTCGTTATCGATTATGGATCAGGAGAGGTTCGCTTCCGTCCTGTTGACGGGAACGAAGTGTCGATCACCGCACCCACCGTTGACCAGAGACCTGCACCTGATGCACCTTCACCGATCATAGCTGACTCTGAGGCCTGTGACAAACCTGATGATACTAGAGATACTTCCTTAGCGACCATTGATGAGACCCGACGGATCCCCCGAAAGGGGAGGAAGTCGGAAAGCATGGACCTCACTAATCCTCCTCCTGGGGTGTGGCGATGTGTTGATGAGATCCAGAGTATCTATGTGATTGAACCATTTGATCAGGGGGCAGATAATAAGATAATTGAGGATGCTTATGATGTTGCCCATTACTTTGAGAGACCTCATAAGGCAACAAATGACTTGAGTAAGACTAGACAGGACGGACCCGTTTTGACTACTTCCATTGATAAATCCGTTCCTGGCCCTTCACAGGTCAAGATGATTGAGGTCGGTTATGATGCTGCTATTTATTTTGAGAAATTCAGACCTCTTGTTGAAGACAAGGATTCAGGTGAGAGTCTTGAGGACGATCTGAGTTCGTATACTTCCACTGATGATTTCGTGCCTTTTGATTTTGACCTGGACGAGGACTCGCAGGACGACTCCGATTACACTTCTTCCGAGGATGATGAGTTTGTCCCATTTCACTTTGACATCTGCGAGACTTCTAAGGCCGGACCTAGTCGTACTTCTTCCACTCACCCGTCTGTGCCTTCACACCATGGGACCACCAAGGGAGAACCAAGCCATACTGCTTCCATTGACCAGTTCGTCCCTTTCCGTTTTGATTCCACTGAGGGCCTTCACCGTGTCGACCCTGATCGGCCTCCGTCCACTGTGGACCCCGATGTCGACATACACCATATCCGATCTATCCCTCAGCGGTCCCGCAGGAAGGTTTGCTTTCCACCTTCTGATGATCACCCATTTATGTTGTAGATTCTCTCTTGTGACTCCTTCCATCTCCCGTTTTTACTCGTCCACCCATTCTCGTGTCTGCCTTGCTTAGGACGTACTTTGTCCTAAGTATAGGGGGGTGGACGAGTCGAGTGTTCATTCTTCGTTTCGTGTGATCACTCCTGTTGTTGCCTATACTTAGGGCTTCTTTTACCCTAAGTATAGGGGGAGTGATGTATATATCTTCTGATCTATCCTTCCATCTTCATCTCTTTTCTTCTTTTCTTCTTTTCTTCTTTTCCTCTTCTATCTTCTTCATCTACCGAAAAGGTGCCGCCCTTGTAGACAGTTTTCCATACTTAGGATGTACTTTGTCCTAAGTATAGGGGGGTTGGCACCCCGAGTTCATCTATTCTTTTCGATCCTCTCCATTGTCTCCTCTTCTTGTCTATACTTAGGGATATTTTACCCTAAGTATAGGGGGAGACAATCTGAGTACAATCTGTTCATTCCCACCCTTGACCCTCCCTGCTTTGTGTACAGTCTGCTATACTTAGGATTATTTGATCCTAAGTATAGGGGGGACGGTCAACTTCTCATTGATTCATTCATTTATTCTTTAGACTTGCCGATACTTAGTACGAGTTATGTCTTCTCTTTTCTCTCCGATCTATGAGGACATAGCTCAAGTTAAGTATAGGGGGGTCGTATATACTACGTATATACTTTAGCCATAACTCATACGTTCGTATTTTTCTTAATAATATGGCTAAAAATTCTTTAAAATTCATTAAAAATCCTTACTAAAAAGATGTGGTTATTCCTCAAATTCTTTTTGTATTTACTGATTAATAAATCAGGTGAAAATGTTTTTTGCAAAATGTTTGAAAAATAGTTTGAAAATCTTTGTGAACATCTATTGAAAACTATTGTGAAAATATTTTGTTATATGTTTTCAACCTGTGTAAAAATGTGTGGTTTGAAAAATTTCTTTTCTTTGTGTGAAATAAAAATGTTGAAAAATGATTTGCAAAATGGTTTGAAAATGGTTGCAAAAATGATTTGAAAAACCTATATATACTGTTTTGAAAGCCTTTGCAAAATGCTTGTCAAATGTGTGTAAAATGTTTGTAAAAACTATTTTGGACTATAGTTTTCAAAAATTGTGTGCAAATTGTTTTCAATTAAGTTTGAGGAATATACACATCACACCAAAATCCACTATATATGTATATATGTATAAAATTGATCACTTACCCTTGTAAATTCTTAAAATCCACTTCTTGTATATATAAGAAGCACTCCCGTGTACATATTTTAACCTATTTTTCAGCCAAAATCTTTTTCTTTTCAAAAATCCCAAAAACATTTGCAAAAATTAAAATCCAAAAACATTTGAAAAATCTTTTTGAAAAAAAATGCATCTGCATATGCATGCATCATATTTTCAAAAACCCATAAAAAGTTCAAAATCTTGAAAATTGCATCACAAAAATATTTTCCGCATTGCATTGCATAGCATGAGCATTTTTCGGATTGAGTTTGATAGTTGAACAAGTCTAAGTAAAATCCGAAGATTGGAGCTTGATTGGACCTTAAAATCTACCTAATAACAGGAACCTTATAGGAACTGGGTTGGAGGTACTTCAGGTCTAGTTGACTTAATTCTTTGAGGATCACGGGACTTGGTTCAATGGATTCTTGACTGCCTAAGTAGAGTATTTCGGAGCACACGCACGACTCTTGTTGATAATGACCTAACTTGGACACCTGCACCTTTCACATGGCTCAACTCAGTTGGAGTGGTGAGGGGATTGGATTTGTCGGTATGAGACGCACACAAGTGGAAACACTTGTCCTCCTCTAGGGAGGGAAGTGCACCCCAACCCGTCCAGTGATTAGGAAGTCTAAAGACAGGAGGCTGTGGGTTGCAATAAAGCTTCAAAAGAGGGATAGTCTATTGGCTCAAGAGGAAAAACTCCTTATGTAAATGCTGCTGTATATAGTATTCAAAAAAAAAAAAAGTTCAGGCATGTACAAAAATAAAAAGCCTGCAAGTATGTACAAAGTCAATAAGCAAGCTTGAGTTCCAAAGTCATATCATGTGAGCCTGCAGCAGGATGACTTGACTACACTGGTCTTGCATCCAAGGATAGGTAGCTACACTGGCTACCGTCCATTCTTCTCTTCACCCCCTCCTCTTGAGCTGGTTGCCACTTGAACTTAGAAGGGAATACCCCGCTCCTCGAGGATGGAGTTGCTGGATTGGGGAATCACTGGGTTGTCGTACTGGAGAAGTCAGTTTCTTTGTCATTCTAGTTGGGGAGAGCCACCATCACTTACACTGTACGAGTCAGATTCATAGTCGTAATGGTTTGCGTATGAATTGAGATATTTCTGACCTGGCTATTGAGGAGACTTGGACAGAGTTTTGGGATCCTCAAGGACTGTTGGATTTCAAACACGGTTCTCAATAAGGTTCCGCCCGCACTAAATTTCTAAAGGTCCGACTTAAGCTCCAAACTTTGATTTTGCGAAGACAAGTTTGATAATCAAATAAAATCCAAGTTCTTCTTTTTCTTTTCTTTCTTTTCTTTTTGCACTTATTGCATAAGTGTTTGCTAGGGACTAGCAAAGGTAAAGTATAGGGGGATGATGAATCCACATTTCATCATCTTTATTCTATCATTTTGGCACCAAAAACCCTAGCAAATGCCTGTAAATAGCATTAAAACCATCATCTTGGCATCCATGCATGTGCATCTCAACAGTGTGTAAATTACTGTAATTAAGGCCAAAATTATAGAATAAATAAGGAAAAGAAAAAGAATAAAATATTGTAAATATTTTATGACCCAAAACCCCCGAGACCTAGGCATCTTGATGAATAGGTCGACAAGGAATAAAGTAGGGGGAGATAAGGTCAGAAATACAGTCAAAATACCTATTCATTCTATTCATTTCTTATTCATTTTGGGACCTATTTTTGGTTCCACTTTTTGTACATCAAATAAAGAAACTTTGTACATGAAAGTTGTAGATAAATTAATAAAGAAAAATACAAAATTGATCTCACAGAAAAATAATGTACAGATAAAAAGTTATGGTCTGAATAAGAATCCAAAATCCCAACTTCCCAGACCCGTATCTCACAACTGACAACTCCAAATGTAGCAAACTCACCTTTAATTGTATATAGAATAAAATAATCTACCCAATGGTGGTGGTTTCGCATTTGGCGGAGCTACGGTTTGAAAGATGAGTTTTGGACCCCTATTGTATACGTGTACTGAATAAAATATTCAATTTATTCTTTATTCATTATTTATTCATTTTTTATATTTTTATAATTTTGTAAATATTATTTATAATATATATGTGCATTAAAATTAAAAAAAATGCAAAGAAAAATAAAAATAAAAATACTTGTATAAAGAATACATAGGTATACTGCATATACTTATACCTATATAAAATGTATTTGTATTTTATTAAATACACAAAACATATCAGAAAAATAAAATAAAAATATATTTATGTATATAAAAGTATGTTACAATTTTGTAAAATAAAAAACCAAAATAAAATAAATTAAAAATACCTAAATAAAAATAAAATACTTAAATATATAGATATATATACTATAAAGGGCATAAATGCAAACTTGTAAAAATACACTTCATAAAAATAAATAAAAATCAAAATAAAATACTACATAAAATTTTGAACATTTTTTATTTTATAACTTTTATTCAATTCGACCATTTATTATTTTTAATTGAATTTTTAATCATTTTTTGAGGGATTTTTCCTGGTTGGTCCACGTGGACCAACCAGGGGGCAGTCATCGTTGACCAAGGTCAACTGCCTGCCCTCCATCCCTGTAGCCCGTCAGACCTCGATTTTTGCCCGTGTTTGCGGATTTATCGAGGCCGCCCCTTTCATCTTTTGAGCTCGAGCCCTTCTGCAAAGATGCTCCCCTACTATCCCTCTAGCTCGCCAGCCTATCAGATCTCCTTAGATCTTTGCCTCGCACCCGTGATCGATCCTCGAAACTCGCCCGTCAACCACATTCAAAACCAACCCCCTGACTTTCCCTTTCTCTTTTGAACCAGCTTTGGGCGCCAAAAAACTTCGGGTGAGGGTCGAGGGCCATTCTCCGGTGACAGGGGAATCCTCCCCCATCTCAGGCGAGGTGCGGCGAAGCACCTAGGGCTGAGTTCCACCTCCATCTCCGGCCACCGCCGTGAGGTCTTCTTCCTCGTGGTCAACACCACTCGAGGGCGTTTTCTTCTTATTTTTCTTGCTTGTTAAGTAGTTGTAGCATATAGCTTTTATTTCGTGTTTTTAATTTGCCGTTCAAACCGTTGATCAGACCCGATTTCACCATCAATCACCTCGCCGGAGCTCTTGAGCTCCGGCCACCATCTCCGCTATTCCACTCCACCTTTTTCCCCCTGTTTTGCTGGCCCCTGGACCCTTTTACTGCTGCTGGCATCTTTATTGCAGGTCCAGGTGCGAGGAGACCCCCTCCTGGGGTCGAGTTTTGGAGCACGCCGGACCTCCTGGGAGCCCATTCACGTCTTCATCGCCTTGGCGGCCCTCCGGTGGATCACCTCCCATTTTGAGGCCGCCGTTCCATCAGGGAACCTCCCAGGAGCTTGTCCGGGCTGCCAGAAGAAAGAAGAGGCGTCGGAGATCGGAGATCCAGCCAATCCAAACTCGCTCCCAGCGAGTTCTTCAGCCGTTCTTCGTCTTGGCCCCCCTGCCGTCGATCTGGGGGGTGTTCTTCACGAGCTACAGGCGCCGTTGGATATTGCAGCCCTCCAGCCGTCGATCTCCAGCCAGCCTTCTAATCTCCGCCGTAGACAACGAAGGGGCATCGGGCTCTATTGTGCTGACACGTGGATTAGTGGCGGAAGCCACACCGTCCGATCGTGCCCAGGTCGTGGGTATTTTGCATTCTTATCCCACGACATTTTTGTATTTTAATATTAGAACTTAAAGCCTTCATCTGTCTTTTAAAACTTTTGTAAATTTTGCTAAAAAACCCCTGCAGTTTCCGTATTTGCATTTTAACCCTTGCCATCCCAGCGCACGTGCGTGGCACGTGCGCCTGGACATTTTGCGGGCAGGCCCCTTTAGTTTTGGGTTTTAGTTTTTAGTCCATTAAGTATTTTGTCACGTTATATATTTCTGGTTATTTTGCATCTAAGCCCCCGAGCTTTCAAGATACTACATCCGTGCCCCTCCCAGGCGCGCGTGTAACGCACGTGAGCCTGGGAGTTTTTGCAAGAAAGCCCTTGCGGATTTAAATATTTGTTTTGGGCCCATAAAGTATTTAATTCAGTGTATATTTTTGTGGCAAAATTACAGCCGTGTCCTCATCTTTTCAGATATTTGCATAAAGGTCCCTGTCAGGCCTTTAATTTTTGTATGCTTGTTGCATTTATTTATCCTATCATTTCATATCCAAAAATTCTCAAATTTTGAAGTTAAGTTCCTGGACACGTGTACTTTCACGCCACCTATTTAGTTTTTGATTTTATTTTATTTTTATATTTATTAAAAATCAAAAACTTCCTTTTTGTGTACTGTCTACCTTAGAAAATACCAAAAAAATATTAAAACACCTCCAAAAATCCCAAAAAAATTACCTAGTGTCTATTTTATCATATTTTAGTGTCAGTCCAAAAATCATTAAAAATATCAAAAGAAAAACACTAAAAATCTAAAAACACTTAAAAACTTCAAAAAAAATATATAAAATAGTAGAAAAATCCAAAAAAATATAAACTCAGCTTCTGTTTATCCCTTATTTTGTTCTTTTTATTAGAAAAATAGTGTGAAAATTTTTAGCTACTGGTTGGTATTTTTAAATCCCATTTTATTCACAGCCAGCCTCTTTTCCACTGTTTAGCTTTATTTCAGTATTTAAAAATATCAAAAACACCTTGAAAAACTCTCAAAAATCACAAAAATAGTAAAAATTCTTAAAAATACCAAAAACATTTTATTTCTGAATTTTTGAGTATTTTTGTGTATTTTTATAAATATTTTACCTTGTCCTTTTCTTATATTGTTTTTATCTTCCAATATTGAAAAAGAAATACAAAAGAATATAAAATATAAAATATAAAAATCAGAAAATTAAAAATCAAATACAAAATTAAAAATTAAATAAAAATAAAATAAAAAAATTAAAAATTAAAAAAACCACAAAAAATTCCTTTGCTTGCTTAGTGTAGACACATCATACACTCACACACACACTTTAGCACTTGCTTGAATTACACTGCTTGCTCCCTGTGTTCGAACTCTCTGCATACTTGACACTATACACCATTTGTGCAGAGTTAAAAATAAATTTTAACTCCACATTGTTTCTAATTTGTTGATCTTAGTGTGGGTTAATTGTTGATCAAATACGGATTTCATTTGAGAGTCGCAACAGCGACGGTTATCTCCGCCTTGTGTGAGATACCAATTTAGACCCTCGTGAAATTCGTGTTTATCAGTGGCCTCATTCAATCGTCTGTAGTCCACACGAACCCTCCAAGAAGTGGGCACTCTGGTAGCGATCTCCTCTCCAGACTCATTAACAACTGTAGTGATACCCGTCTTTTTGGGTACCACATGTAAAGGACTTACCCATTTGGAGTCGGAGATGGGATAGATGAAATCAGCGCTCCACCACCTTGAAATTTCTGTCATGACGACGTCTCGAAGATTCAGGTTCAGCTGTTGTTGGAACTCACGCGACGGCTTAGCGTTATCCTCAAGATAAATGTGGTGGGAGCAAAGATTTGGGCTCAGCCCCTGGAGATCAGCTATACTCCAACCGATTGCCTTGCGGTTTCTTTCAAGAACCTCCATCAGACGAGATTCTTGTTCTACAGTCAAATCTGCTGAGATAATGACTGGGTGCATTTCTGGCTCACCCGCAAGGAATCTATATGTCATCTACTGCGGCAGAGGTTTCCGTTTTGGACAACTGGGAGGTGGCAGATCTGGCTTCTGATATGTCTGTGTGAAGGCGACCAGGTCTGCATGGGAGAACTCTCGCTCTGTATGAATCTCTGACAAAGGGCGGCTTGCTGAATCATTAATAAACTGCACTGGCTCGCACTCTGTCATGGTTGTCGGCTCAGAAGGAATCAGACAATGCAAATAATCATCAAAATCATCCCAGACAATGTCTGAATCCGAGGGATCAGAAGAAGATGAGCATGAATGAAAATCATCGGCACCACTCATCACAACACTGTCAGCTTCATGTGTATCCTCATCCAGGGGTGTGCTCTCCCGGCTCTCGACTGCCATGAGCTGTAGATACAGTGAATCTGTAGGCAAGGCAAGGGTCGGTGCTACAGGATCTATCCAGTTGGATTCATCATCAGTCATCACAAAATCACACACCTGGTGGATGTCTAGCTCTTCCTCTGTCATCTGCGCTGCTTCACTGGACTGCTCCGAGCATTCTAACTCTCTAGCTTTAGTCTCCTCGATCGTCTCTATTTGTATGGTTTCGCCCTCTACGCGAAAGCATACCTTCCCGCTATCATGGTCGGTCACCGCCTTGGCTGTGGCCAAGAATGGACGTCCGAGTATGATGGGGGCATCAGTTACCGACTCAGGGATCTCCATGTCCAACACAACGAAGTCTACGGGGAATTTCAGGCCCTGAATGGTAACGACCACGTCTTTCAATAACCCCTTCGGCCTCTTAGTCGACCTGTCAGCAAACTGAAGGACTGT
Organism: Ottelia alismoides; assembly: GCA_037367405.1. Taxonomy (NCBI): domain Eukaryota; kingdom Viridiplantae; phylum Streptophyta; class Magnoliopsida; order Alismatales; family Hydrocharitaceae; genus Ottelia; species Ottelia alismoides. The sequence goes on along the minus strand of JAZKJV010001538.1, from coordinate 49,332 downwards.
CCTGCTCCTAAGAAGAGGACCAAACTCGAATCGGTCGAGTAAGGCTGCCGGAAGAAGGTTAATTGAAGAGCCACTGTCTAATAAAGGACGATCAAACTGCTGCTCCTGAATCTCGCATCTGACATAGGGAGCTCCTGCGTCTGGTTGCTTGGCTGGCAGCTTGTTCTGGATGGTACAACAAGTGGAATGAGTGAGCATATGGATTTGATCTCTGTGCCTCTTCTTCCTTTGGACAGTAGTTGTCTCTTTCAAGTTCTTTTTGAAGAAGGGGATATGCTCAAATGCTTCTCATAGAGTCAGCTGAATGTGAAATCTGTCAATCATTTGGTTGCCGAACTCTACCTGTTGGTTCTTTTTTGGATTTTCTTTTTTGTTCCCCTTCGCCCGGCGGAGTGCCTCAGGGAAGGGGATGGTAGGGGCCTCCTCAGATGGAGGACTAGGAATCGGTCCCTGTGCTTGTGAAGAAGGAGAATCCATACAATAATCATCATTCACCACATATGGATCCGCAATTTGAACAGAAACCTTTCCTTTATTCATATTTTTGTTTTTCTTTTTGTACCCACAGTCCTTAGGTACAAAATGTGGCAACATCACAGACGGGGGCTCAACAAAAGTGGATGTAGTGGCCTCAGCACCACCACTAGCACCTGTCTCTGCGGCATCAGCACCGCGCTCGGGCTCAACATCCAAAATGGTGGCATCAACACCACCGTCTGCATCTGGTCTTACGACGGCCTCAGCACCGTCGTCTGGATTTCCATCAATGGTGGCCTCAGCACCACCGTCTTCAACATCATCGTTAGCGGCATCAGCACCGCTACTCTGCTCCTCTGGCGCTCCTGGTTCTGCATCTGGTTGTCGCTCAGAAGAGGCACCGTCGGCTGGCACCCTACCGCTCCTAGTAGTCACAAAATCAGCATCATATAAAGAGTAAGACATATCACTCAAATAGTCACTAGGAGAGGTGTCCTCTGTAAACTCTACCTGCTCAGACTTCCTCTTCAGATTGTTCGGGTTAGGTTCAATCTGAGCAGGTATGGCGGCCTTCCCTTTGATTATTTCTCTCATTTCCTGCCGGAATTCATCCATTTCTTGCCTGAAGGATGCTCGTTGTTCGGAAAGCAAGCGGGCAAGATCATCTAGTGCTGGGTTCTCAAAGGTGGGACCCTGAGAACCGGATGGTTGTCCCTGCTGGAAATGGGGCTGCTGCTGCTGCGGTTGATACTGGGGTGATGGGGATAAGATTGCTGAGGCTGCTGTCGCTGCCTCCACTGCTGTCCCTGATAGGAGGGACGAGGACCATTCTGATACTGTTGGGGTTGGGCGTACTGGGGTTGTTGCTGCTGCTGTGGTTGGCCGTTCTGATGTCCTTGGGCAGGATTCTGCTGCTGGGAGGAGGAGCCACCGTTGCCTCAACGAAATCCGGGGTGATCCCGACGAATCTCGGGCTGAGGGTACCGGTCGTACCAAATCCCATTGACTTCCATCAATGGTTCCTGCTCAAAGGAGGGTAGAGGAAGAACGGCCAGTGGCTGCTCCGGCTGATAGACCACCATATGAGTCTCCTGAGATGGCGGTCGCTCTGGGTAGTACTGTAGCAGTGAAACCGGCTCTGCCTGGATATGGTTGACTTGTCGATACGAGGTAGAGGGCTGGTTGGCATTGCTACTGCTGGGGTCAGCACGTGATCTGGGAGGCTGTTGGGAATGAGCTTGTGCCTCTTGGACGCACAAAATCTGCGTCTTCAGATCACTCACGGTCTTGGCAATTTGGTCCATCTGGGCCATGCCTTGCATTTGCTTCTTCTCGAGGATCTCAAGGCGGTCCAGCTTCTCACTGATTATTCCCATATCGGCTGCGGCTGATTCAGCTTGGGTTGCGGCAGCTGACACTGTATTGGGACTGGCATCGATGCGGGTGATCCTCTGGAATGATCCCGCTCCTTGCGGGGGCTTCTGGTGTGTGTAGACACGGGCTTGGGCCATCACGGTTGAATTCTCTGCCATGCCCTCGTAAATGGCCCAAACGTCGTCTTCACCCTTGGAAAAGTATGATCCACCGCAAGAGGCGTTGACAAGCCCCTGCAGCTCCGGTGTCAGCCCACAGAAGAAACTTTGCACCAAGTTGGGCTTGGAGATATCGTGATGTGGACACCGGTCGATGAGCTCTCGAAAGCGATCCCAAGCTTCATGGAATTATTCATTAGGGATCATTACAAAGTTGTTGATCATAGCTCTGGCTGCATTGGTCCGGCCGAGAGGGTAATACTTCTTCAAGTATGCGGTCTGAAGATCTGCCCAAGTATCGATGAATTGCCCTAGATGCTTGAGCCAATACGCGGCTCTGTCAACCAAAGAGAATGGAAAGGCAATCATCTTTATGGTGTCCTCGATCATCAACCGATCATGGATGGTGCTGCATATCATCTCGAATTCCTGGAGGTGGAGGTGCGGCTCTTCGGTCGGCAACCCATGGAACTTGGGTAGAAGTTGGATAGTGTGGGGCCGAAGCTTGAAATCTCTGTGGATGGGCGGGAGTCGGATCCAACGATGAGCGAGGGATGCAGCTGGGTTGTGCAATTCCCTCATGATGGTCTATGGTGGTCTCTCAGCGTCTGGATCGCCTCCTCCTGCATCAGGTCCTCCTCCTCCACCTCCACCGCCACCGCCCCCAGGTCGGTTTTCTCTCATCTGCGCTATCTCTCTCATCAGATCACCCATGAAGGTACCCTGGTCACGGATCTGTCTCTACATAGTTTCCAGGGACGCTAACAAGGAATTGTTGATGGCCGCCTGATCAAATATGAATGGAGGGTGATCATGGTCATCTGGGTGCTCGCCTCTGTCTGCCATCATGGGATTCTCTGAAAAAGCAAAAGAGGCCATCTCAGGTGCTGTCGAATGATCTGAGCTCTGTGATGCGGTAAATTCTGACACTATTGGACTGAGTGAGGGAGAATGAGAAGGGTGGTCGAGGGGGAACAGGGTGGAGGTAAACTCGGGCTCGGAGAGCGGACTCTCCGAGGTATTCCTAGATGAATGAGGAGGAGTGCTGGATAGCGGTGCCGACAGAGTCGGCCTAAGAGATCTCTGTCCCATCATCTTGATTATTTGGAAAAGCAGAGGGGATGCAGAAGAAGAAGAGTGAAATGAGATGCAACAAAATTCCACACAATTGTGCGGTGTTTTTGATCTTGACCTAAATAAATCTAACAATCAAACACAAAGCCGGGGTGAGTTCACCAACTCAACACATGAAGCCGTGAAGGTTCGGCTTTTATCTTGTCAGTTTTAGCTTGTTTTCAGGAATTTATCTTTTCACGAGTCCTTAGAACGCTATGCCTAAAGGAGAGAGAGTACTGCCGGGAAGGTGTCCCCGTACTTGTCCTCCTCCTGTGTAACCTGTAACTTGCGCTTTTTGAGGTCCTTGTAACCCTTCCTGGATCCCTACTCAGCCAAAGAAATAGAGGGAGGAAGCCGATAGGCGAAACCGATACTTCGGACCTCGCTCGTAACGGAATCACCCGTGAGCGTGCAAGATCCTACTTGGACGCAGCCGGTGAGACAGACACACCAGTGAAGGCGTGTCCTAAGCTCGGTACTTCGGACAAGGTCGATGCTCACACAATAGTGAGTCACCAATGGCGACCAAGCCCTACTCGACTACGTACGATAGTAGCGCCAATACTTCGGAAATCCAGGCGATACACAAGGCAGCCACAAGTTGGGTTTTTAGCTCTAATACTTACAAAGCGATCACCTCACTTGGAAGGAGACCTTCCCATGCAACCTGAATACAAGTGAGGGTGTTACTCTCCCCAAGCAATGAATCCAATTACCAATTTTATTTTTGGTCAAGTTTTCTTAGCAGTCCCTTTTTTAAATTTTTTGGTGTTATCGCTTCTTTTGAGTGAATTCAAACAAGCGCCTAACAATTTTTGTTTTTTTTCTTTGTCCTAGTTTGTTCCAAAAATAGAGGGAGAATAGAGTCGGAAAAGCCGTGCAAGTTGACACCAAGGTGGAAATCTCACCTTTGTGCCTAAATGATGCATGCAAAGTGAGAAGACTTACAGTGAATCCCAGCTCTCTCCATGCGGGATGCAAAGCAGAATTTGTAAACCTAAACTACATGGCGATATGCAAAACGGAAATCGTCCTAGAGTAGGCAACTGCTAGCGTGAAGAACCACAAGCTAGCCACTAACTCCCAATCCTAATGTCCGGTCTAGGCTCACCCCTCCTCTGCTCAACACATTTGAGTTAGGAGAAAGCGCTTGTGTGGGGAGAGCTCGCGGCACGTGGATCGAAAGCTAATAGCTAACTATTTAATTAGTTTAAGTCCAACAACGATCTATAGGAACATGCAAAGATAATTAGTGTGTTTGGACCTATTCTAATCGAATCAAGCAGGACCTACAATCTAAGGGCTCAATCCACAAAAGAAATGAAAAGGAAAACAAATCCGGAAAATGACAAGCGGGAAAACACGATAAAACCGCGCTGAGCCCCCGGGTGAACAAACACCCGGAAATTAGGCCCGGTAGTATCTCAAGAGTCCCAAGTGTCCGAGTATCTGTATTATTACAAATTAATAAGGTCACTCTCTCACAAAAAGAAATTGCAACTAATCTAATCACTCTCTCTCACTCCTCTTGCTCTCTCCTGCTGGCTTGACTTAAGAAGGCCGGCTCCGCTTCCCAAGGGTACTTCGGGTCACCTAGGCGATCCGCCTTGCTTCGCGGTCCCTCGCAAGAAGACAAGAGAAAAGTGGTCAGAACAGCTCAATCAATATATGTATCAAAAATGCAAGAGATAGAAAATAAAGCAATAGTAGACAATTAACACAATCAAACAAAAATGAAAAACTACTTGTTGTTGCTCCCCGACAACGGCGCCATTTGATTTAGCCAAAATTCACGGAGTCTAAAATGGTATCTCACACAAGGCGGAGACAACCGTCACTGTGACGACTCACAATGAATCCTGGACTAAAATCAACAATCAACCCACACTAAAGATCAATAATTAGAAATAAATGTGGAGTTAAAATTTATTTTTAACTCTACACAAATGATGTAAAGGTCAAGAATGCAGAGAGTTCGAACACAAGGAGCAAACAGGGTAGTTCAAAATAATGTGCACAAGTGAGTGTGTGTGATGTCTACACTAAGCAAGCAATCAAAGGAATTTTTGTGGGTTTTAATTTTTTTTTATTTTAATTTTTAATTTTGTCTTTTGATTTTTAATTTTCTAATTTTTATAATTTTAGATTTTATATATTTTTTTCAATATTGGAAAATAAAGGCTATGTAATAAAAGAGAAGATAGAATAATGATAAAAATATGCAAAAATAACCAAAAATTCAGAAATAAAATATTTTTGATATTTTTAGGATTTTTTACTGTTTTTGTGATTTTTGGGTAATTTTCAAAGTGTTTTTGGTATTTTTTAAAAACTGAAATAAGTCAAAACAGTGAAATGTGTGCTCGCTGTGAGTAAAATGGGAATTAAAATTAGCAAACAACAACCAAAATTTTACACACTAATTTTTAAATAAAGAGAATGAAATATAGAACAAACAGGAACTGAGTTTGTATTTTTCTGAGTTTTCTTTGATTTTATATATTTTTTTTGAAGTTTTTATGTGTTTTTAATTTTTTTAAGGTTTTTCTTTTGAGAGTTTTAGTGATTTTTGGACTGACACTAAAATAGGTTAATATAGACATTAGGGGATTTTTTTGGAATTTTTCGAGATAATTTAATATTTTTTTGGCATTTTCTAAGCTAGACAGTAAATAAAAAACATGTTTTTGATTTTTAATAAATATAAAAATAAAATAAAATCAAAAACTAAAATTGTAGCGTCAAAGTACAAGTACCCAGGAGCTTAACCCTATATTTGTGGAGTTTTTGAGATTCAAATGAGGCCTTAAATAAATAGCTCTATCATGCAAAAATTAAGGGCCTGACAGGGGTAGATTTGCAATTTCTCAAACATCCAGGGGCTCACATGCTAAATTTCCACAAACTTGTATACTAAAACTTGAATTTACTGGACTAAAAGCAAATTACAAAACCCGGAGGGGCCTTAGTACAAAATTCCCAAGCCAAACACGTGCGAAACACGCACCTGGCAGGGACCTAAGTGCAATATTCAAAACTAGCAGGGAGTTCAATGCAAAATATCCCAAAGTTTTACACTACATTACAAAATCTTGGGACTAAACAGAAATAAATAAACTCCAGGGGTATCCTTGCAAAAAGCCCACCCCCTTACGCGCACAGGCACGTAAGGTGATGTGACACTGGACCTGACTGTAAATAAACTAAACGCTAGAGGTTTACATGCAAATAACCCAAAGTTTTTATACTTCAGACGAAAGTTTAAATACTAACAAGTAAATACAAAATGCGCGAGGGTTAAGGTGCAAAATACACTCGGCGCGCGATCCAACGGCAGATGGGGTGCCACTTAAACACGTGGCGCTCTATGGACGGCCGATGACGCTTCGAGGATGTGCGACCGAGATCAGATCTCCAAGGACGATCGACGGTAAAGGCGTGGGGAGATCCAACGGCTGCTGTGATATCTGGGCGCGCTCCAGGATCCAACGGCTAGGGAGGCAGGTGGAAGTAAACGGAGGAGCTCCGACTGGGCGAAGTTCCCCGAGCTCCTCCATCCAGCTCCGGCGGCGTTTGGGCTCGCAAAATGGTCGAGGAGGCTCCTGAGGTCTTCGCCTACCTCCTGGGGCCGTCAAAAAGCCACGGCGGTGGCCGTGGTGCTTGCTGGGGGCTGGCGGAGCCGGGAGGCTTTGTTAGCTCCGGCGAGCTCAAAACTCGGACACCAGGTGCCTTCAAGTTCGCGTTGACCTGCAAAAAGAGTCAAAGGGTCCAGGGCAAACTGCCTGGACCCTTGGATGCACATGGGAATGCGTGGGATGGAATGGCAACGAACGGCCGGAGGTGCGCTCCGGCCAAGATGAGTGATAGGGCAAGATACGTGATAGAACTTCGATTTTTTTGATGGTTTTCGATCCTAAGACTAGCAGGAACCAAATGGCGTAAAGAAATGCAAGGGGGAAGGTCCTCGATGGTCGGAACCAGAGGAAAAGGTGTACCTCGACCGCCGGGCTTGCGGGAGGTGTAGGGAGCTCCTCCGACCTCGATCACCTCGGCTGAAGGCCTCGAGCTGGAGCTGTCACCTCCAGGAAGCTCTGGAGCGCAAGAAGGTGGAGAGGGGTGGTCCGAAGGTAGTCCAAATTCAAATCGAAAATGGGGGATGGCTTATATTGGGTTTGACCCGAGGTGACAGGGGTCCAAAGGTCGACGAGAATCTCGCAAATCTTGGGTCCAAAGACCAAGATTATGCATGGGCGAGATAGAGGGATGGTTGGTGGCCAATGTTGCAGAAGGAAGCAACACGAAAACGTGAAAGATTTGGCTGGGAAAAAGCCAAGAAAAAGGCTCAAAAACCAAGCCTGACAGGGCTACAGGGGGTAGGGCATCCAATTGACCGAAGTCAACTGTTGACGCCTCCTGGTTGGTCCACGTGGACCAACCAGGAAAAACCCTAATTTAATATTTTGTTAATTTATTTAAAAATAGAAATAGGCTGAATTAAATAATGATTATAAAATGAAAATTATTTGTTATTTTCTGTAGTATTTTATTATGATTTTTAATTGATTTTATGAGGTATATTTTTATAAGTTTCCTTTTTAGCCCTATATAGGTATATTACCTATGTATTTTAATACTTTATTTTTATTTTGTGTATTTTTAATTTTATTATTTTTGTTTCTTAATTTCTAGAATTATAAGATACTTTTATCTACATAAATATATTTTTATTTTATTTTTCTGATATGTTTTATATATTTAATAAATTATAAGAGTATTTTGTATAGGTATACATACAGGTATAGTATCTATGTATATGATATATACAAGTATTTTTATTTTGTATTTTCTTTGCATTTTTATTCTGATTTTAATGCACATATATATTATAAGTAATATTTACATAATTATAAAAATATAAAAATACAAAAATAATGATTAAATAATAAATTGAATATTTTATTCAGTACAAGTATACAATGTGGGTCCAAAACTCAACTTTCAAACCGTAGCTCCGCCAAATACAAAGCCACCGCTATTAAATAGCTTATTTTCTTCTATATACAATTAAAGGTAAGTATGCTGCATTTGGAGTTGTCAGTTGTGAGATACGGGTCTGGGAAGTTGGGATTCTGGATTTTTATTCAGACCATAACTTTTTATCTGTACATTCTTTTTCTGTGAAATCAATTTTGTATTTTTCTTTATTAAATTATCTACAACTTTCATGTACAAAGTTTCTTTGTTTGATGTGTAAAAAGTGGAACCAAAAATAGGTCCCAAAATGAATAAAGAATGAATAGAATGTATAGGTATTTATACTGTATTTCTAACCTTATCTCCCCCTACTTTATTCCTTGTCGACCTATTCATCAAGATGCCTAGGTCTTGGGGTTTCGGGTCATAAAATATTTACTATATTTTATTCTTTTTCTTTTCTTTATTTATTCTATAATTTTGGCTTTAATTACAGTATTTTATACACTAATTGAATGCACATGCATGGATGCTAATATGCTTGATTTAAGGGTATTTACAGGTATTTGCTAGGGTTTTTGGTGCCAAAATGATAGAATAAAGATGATGAAATGTGGATTCATCACTATGGACTAGCAAAGGTAAAGTATAGGGAGGATGAATCCACATTTCATCATCTTTATTCTATCATTTTGGCCTCAAAAACCCTAGCAATTACCTGAAAATAGCATTAAATAGAGTAATTTGGCATTCATGCATATGTGTGTAAAAAGTGTATAAAATATTGTTTTTAATGCCAAAATTATAGAATAAAGAAAAGAAAAGGAAAGAAAAAGAATAAAATATTGTAAATATTTTATGACCAGAAACCCCGAGACCTAGGTATCTTGATGAATAGGTTGACAAGGAATAAAGTAGGGGGAGATAAGGGCCGAATACCTATATTTATTAATTCATTCTTTATTCATTTTGGGACTATTTTTGGTTCCACTTTTTGTGCATCAAATAAAGAAACTTTGTACATGAAAGTTGTAGATATTTTTATATAGAAAAATACAAAATTAATTTCACTGAAAAATAATGTACAGGTAAAAAGTTATGGTATGAATAAAAATCCAGAATCCCAACTTCCCAGACCTGTATCTCACAAATAAAAACTCCAAATGCTGCAAACTCACCTTTAATTGTATATAGAATAAAATAATCTATTTAATGGTGGTGGTTTCGCATTTGGCAGAGCTAGGGTTTGAAAGTTGAGTTTTGGACCCACTTTGTATACCTGTACAACTTAAAATATTCAATTTATACTTTAATCATTATTTTTGTACTTTTATAATTTTATAATTTTGTGAATATTATTTATAATAATTATGAACATTAAAACAGGAATAAAAACCCAAATAAAACTCAAAATAAAAATAAATGTATATAAAATACACAGGTATTATACCCATATACATACCTATACAATACCTACTTATATTTTATTAAATATACAAAACATATCAGAAAAATAAAAAATATATATTTATGTGTATAATAGCCTTTTATAATTTTATAAAATACTAAATAAAAATAATAAAATTAAAATACACAAAATAAAAATAAAAGAACAAAATATGTAGATATTATACCTATATAGGCTATAATAAGTAACTTATAAAAATAAATATCATAAAAATAATTAAAATTCATAATAAAATAATTATAAATTTATAAACATTTTTTATTTTATAACCTAATTATAATAATGTCATTTAGTATTTTTAAATCATTTTTTAAATCTTTTTCCAGGGGGTTTTTCTGGTTGGTCCACGTGGACCAACCAGAGGGCCTGGACAGTTGACCCCGGTCAACTGTCTGACCCACCCCCAGTGCCTATTGTCAGAAGCATTTTGTCTCTTCTTCTCGCCATTTTCTAGGGTTGACCTTGCACCAATTCATGTCGATGCCTTCTGCGTTTTTGCTCCTCGATCAGTGGTGATTCACGCCCAAGTGATTTCTGGGGTTGAGGACCACTGATCGAGGCGTTGGACCCTCGTCTTCCACGCCGCCCGTCAACCCTTCAAAAGACATCCCCCGACTTCCCTTTGACTCTTGATCCTTCTTCCGCCAAAGCTACCTGTAAACCCCTAGCCCATCGTGATCCTGGTGACAGCATGCGTCGATTCGAGCTGGGGTTCACACCATTTGGTGTTGAATCGAAGAGATCCAAGCCCTCGCCGGAGCTCCGTCGCGACCTCCATTCCGACGTCTCTGGTGAGCCTCACCCCCTTCTCTTTTCTTTTTCTTGTAGCCTTAGCGTAGGTTAGATTCGCCTAGTAGCAGTTTTTATTGTTCTCGCGTGAACCGCCGTGAATCCCCGATCAAAGCCCACGGCGGAGCTTAGCTCCGCCTCCATTTTCTGGCTACCTCGATTATCGACCGCCGCCAAGATCGCCTCCATCCTCTTCCCCTTCGCTCTGTCATCACGCTCCACCCCTCCATTCACCTCGATCTCGCCCAAATCGAGCCATCAGAGCTCCCTTATGAATCCACATTTCATCATCTTTATTCTATCATTTTGGCACCAAAAACCCTAGCAAATGCCTGTAAATTGCATTAAAATCATCATCTTAGCATTCATGCATGTGCATCCTATTAGTGTATAAAATACTGTAATTAAGGCCAAAATTATAGAATAAATAAAGAAAAGAAAAAGAATAAAATATTGTAAATATTTTATGACCCGAAACCCTGAGACCTAGGCATCTTGATGAATAGGTCGACAAGGAATAAAGTAGGGGGAGATAAGGGACAAAAATACCAATAAAATTCCTTTTACTTAATTCATTCTTTATTCATTTTGGGACCTATTTTTGGTTCCACTTTTTATACATCAAATAAAGAAACTTTGTACATGAAAGTTGTAGATAATTTTATAAAAAAAATACAAAATTGATTTCACAGAAAAACAATGTACAGATAAAAAGTTATGGTCTGAATAAGAATCCAAAATCCCAACTTCCCAGACCCGTATCTCACAACTGACAACTCCAAATGCAGCATACTCACCTTTAATTGTATATAGAATAAAATAAGCTATTTAATGGCTGTGGTTTCGCATTTGGTGGAGCTACAGTTTGAAAGTTGAGTTTTGGACCCACATTGTACATTGTACAGATTAAAATATTCAATTTATTATTTATTCATTATTTCTATATTTTTATATTTTTATAATGTTGTAAATATTAGTTATAATAATTATGTACATTAAAATAAGAATAAAAACCTAAATAAAAACAAAAATAAAATACTTAAAAATAAAATACATAGGTACCCTACCTATATGTATACCTATACTTTTTATACTTATAATTTATTTAATATACAAAACATATCAAAAAAATTAAATAAAAATATATTTGTGTAGATAAAAGTATTTCATAATTTTAGAAAATAAGAAATGAAAATAATAAAAATAAAATACACAAAATAAAAATAAAATACTAAAATACATTGGTAATATACCTATATAGGGGTATAAAGGTAACTTGTAAAAATATAAGTCATAAAAATAAATAAAAATCAGAATAAAATACTACATAAAATTTTAAGCATTTTTCATTTAATAACCAAAAGTTAATTCGGCCATTTTCGATTTTTAAATAAATTAATAAGAATTTCTTTAGGTCTTTTCCCTGGTTGGTCCACGTGGACCAACCAGGTGCCTCCGACTGTTGACCACGATCAACAGTCTGTCCTTCGTCCCTGTAGCTCTGACAGGCCTAGGTTTTTGTCCGAATTCACGGATTTTCCTAGGCCGGCTCGTCCAACCTTTAAGGCCGACTTCTTCACGAAACTTGTTCCCCTACCATCCAGCTACCTCGCCCACCTTCTTCCTCGGGCAGAGGACCATCATGCAACCCGTGATCCCTCCTTGAACATCGCGTTGCAACCACATTCAAAACAGCCCCCCTCACTTTCCTTCTTCCCTTGAACCGTTTTGCTTGAGCCACTACCTCCGAGGGCGTGAGTCTGGATCCCCTGTGACAGAGGGATGATCCAGCACCTTGTCGAGGTGCTTAGTTAGCTCGGCGGCGGATTCCGCAACCACCTCCGGCCTCTTGGCCGTCGAGGTTTCTTCCTCGGGTTCTGCAGCCCCTTGAGGTTGTGTTTTTCTTATTTTTTTTAGTGTTTAGCTCGCTGTTATGATTAGGTTTCATTTCGTGTCGACCATTAGTCGTTTAATCGAGTGAATCGCCACCATCTTCCCCCTCGCCGGAGCTCGCTCGGGCGAGCTACTGTTTACGCCCAACACCATTCCATTCCGCCCATCTTGCACCATTCAACGCTGGATTTTGTTTTTCCCCTTGCTTCTGTGCTTCTCTTGTTATTTCAGGACCCAAGGGATCTCCCAGCACCTCGACGTCTGCCCGAGAAGCGGCTCCAGGTCCCACGCCAACGCCACGATTTTCTGATGGACCTGGGCCACTTCTGAGAATTCCGCCGTGTACGGAGGAGACCCAGAGACGTTTTGCACCTTCTATCATCTCCTGGGGACGACGATTGAGAGAGGAGGAGCAGATCGAGTCCCGCCCAGGTGGGGTCGTTCGGCTGTTCTTCCAAACATCCTCCGAGCCGTCGATTTTGGGCGTGATCTCCGCGCGATACAGTGGACGTCCGATGGAAAAGAGCCAGCACCGTTGATCGCCTCGTGGCGATCTAATCCTAGCCCTCAGAGCTGAAGGGGCATCGGACGCCAGGCACTCGACACGTGGATTAGTGGATGCCCCGCCACCGTCGGATGTGCCTATAGCGTGGGTATTTTGTGTCTTTCTCCCACGCGTTTTTGTGTTTAACATTTAGCATATAAACTTTCAATTGCTGTTTCATATCTTTTGTAATAATTGCCAAAAGGCCCTTGAACTTTTAGGAAGTTGCGGAACAATCCTTCCCAGGCGCACGTGGTCTTGCACGTGCGTCTTGAGAATTTTGCAGGATTACCCTTGACGCTTCCGCTTTTTATATTTAGTCCTTGAACTATTTGCTGCAGTATTATAGTTTTTGGACATTTTACATTTCAACCCCCAACTTTTGGGATTTTTGCTTCTGTGCCCTTCCTAGGCGTGCGTGTGACGCACGTGGGTTTGGGACATTTACAGAGAAGCCCTAGCGGCTTTTTGGTATTGGTTTTTGGCCCAGAAAGTATTTTATTTCAGTTCAAATTTTGTGTGAAAATTGCAGAGGAGTCCCTGGGATTTTGCCTATTTACGTAAATGCCCCTGCTAGCCTTGACGTTTTTGCTTGCTTGATATAATTAATTAAGGCATCTTCTTAATTCCAAAAATTCTAAAATTTTGAACTTAAGCTCCTGGACACTTGTTCTTCCACGCTACATTTTTAGTTTTTGATTTTATTTTATTTTTATATTTATTAAAAATCAAAAACATGCTTTTTCTTCACTGTCTAACTTAGGAAATGCCAAAAAAATATTAAAACACTTCGAAAAATTCCAAAAAAATTACCTAGTGTCTATTTTAACCCATTTTAGTGTCAGTCCAAAAATCATTAAAAATCTCAAAAGAAAAACACTAAAAATTTAAAAACACTCAAAAACTTCAAAAAATATATAAAATCAAAGAAAAATCCAAAAATCACAAACTCAGTTCCTGATTGTTCTAGATTTCATTCTCTTTATTTGAAAATTAGTGTGAAAAATTTTGGTTGCTGTTTGCTAATTTTAATTTCCATTTTACTCACAGCCAGCACATTTTCCACCGTTTTCCCTTATTTCAGTATTTAAAAATACCAAAAACATTTGAAAAATAACCAAAAAATCACAAAAACAGTAAAACATCCTAAAAATACCAAAAATATTTTATTTCTGAGTTTTTGATTATTTTTGCATATTTTTATAAATATTTTATCTTGTCCTTATAGTACATTGTCTTTATTTTCCAACATTGAGAAAAAAATATAAAATATAAAATTATAAAAAATCAGAAAATTAAAAATCAAAATACAAAATTAAAAATTAAACTAAAAATAAAGAAAAAAATTAAAAATTAAAAACCCACAAAAATTTCCTTTGATTGCTTAGTGTAGACACACCACACACATTCACTTGTGCACACTTGTTTGAACTGCCCTGCTTGCTCCCTGTGTTCGAACTCTCTGCATACTTGCCCTTTACATCATTTGTGCAGAGTTAAAAATAAATTTTAACTCCACATTATTTCTAATTATTGATCTTTAGTGTGGGTTGATTGTTGATTAAATACAAGATTTTGTGTGGTCAAACACCGACTGTTGACTCGCCTTGTGAGTCGATATAACCGCACCCGATTCTGCGTTTATCAAATGGCGCCGTTGCCAGGGAGCAACAGTGCGTAGATCATTTTTGTTTTGTGTTGTGATCATTTGTCTACCTTTGCGGCTTTTATTTCTGTTTGTGTTATTTTGCATTATTTTTGATATATCTTTTGAATTGTCTAACCACTCTCCTTGTTTGGATTTCGTGCGAGGTAAGCGGATCGAGGGGGGAGCCCCTCTTGGAGCACCTTGGCACCCACGTGAAGCGGCTCTAGCTTAGCACGAAGAAGGACTTGGAGGATTTTTGCAAGACAAATTCTTAGCATTTCATTTTCTTGCATTATATTTATTTTGTAATTTAAGTGAGTGAGAGACTCTTAATTTGTAATAATACAGGTACCCCCGGACATTTGGACTCTTGCGAGCCTAATTTCCAAGTGATTGTTCACTTGGGGGCTCGCCGCGGCTTTTTGACGGTTTTCATCGCATTTTTTTACTTTGTTTTCGGTTTTTGATTTTCTTTATCTTGTGTGATTGAGCCCCTAGTTTTAGGATTGCTTGCGTAGCATTAGGTCCAAACACCTTAATCAACATTGCATGTACCTATAGTCTCGTTTGGACTTAGTCAAATTTTAAACAGTTGATCATCACCTTCAATCCGTCGTGCCGCGAGCTCTCCCCGCAAAGCGCTTTCTCCTAAACTCAAGTGTGTTGAGCAGAGGAGGGGTGAGCCTAGACCGGACATTAGGGTTGAGGATTGGTGGTTAGCTTGTGGTTCTTCCCGCTAATAGCAGTTTCTGAAACTTAGGGCGATTTCATCGGCTTTTGCATTTGCATATAGATAGGTTTTAATTCTGCTGAGCATCCTTGCATGTAGAGTGCTGGAGGCAAGGTGAGCATTTCTCTTTAGCATACATCATCGATTGCCGCTTGCATTGCTTTTCTGCCTCTCCCTCTGATTTTGCCAACGTAGGTGCTTAAAGGAATTGACTCCTCGTTAGGATCGTGCATTTTCATTAAAAATCCAAAAAAAAAAGTGATAATCCGTAAAATTGGGACTGCTAATTTTACTTGACCCTAAAACCGATCAAAAAGAAAAATCTTTTATTGGGGCGAGTAATCCCCTCATTATCTTCGTTTTACTTGCTCGCGCATACACTAAGGATAGTGCCCAAATCCCATTCAGCCCCCTAAGTGTTTGTGCAATTTTGGACTTCTCACCTAACTCTAAAACAGACAAGATAAAAAGACCGACTTTTCGGTCTCTACCGAGTTGAGTAGGTGAATTGAGGGTTTGCAATATTTTCATTTTTGTCTGTGATTGTTTTTGTGTGTCCTAGATCTCCTCTGCGTATTTGCGCCTTTTTCTTCACTCTCTTGACCTGACCTTCGTGCTCCCCCGAATCACTTCCTTTTGTTTTCGAGATGGACCCCTGGAGTGTATTCTATCCGGACTTTGCGGACCCCTCGCTCGCTCCAGCCGATCCACCTCCCTTTTATCAGGAGGAACCACCTTCTATTTTTTTTTATTTTTGTACATACCCGCCTCAGCTACAGTATCATGACTCAGACTTCTACCCACATCCACCCCCACCTGTATATTATCCACCTCCACCTTCACATCCACTCGAGTCTGACCTGATGGAGTCACCTCCCTCGATCTCTATGAGTGATATCTTGAATCGGATGACAAAGCGCATTGATTTGATGAATGATGATATTGCCTTCTTGAGGAAGAATCAGATTAATACTCCTTTCGTCGGGAATACGGCTTCACTTGTAGGTGATCATGGGAGCTTGCAATCGCCCAAAATACAAAAAAATGAGAAAATTTTAAAAATCCAAAAAGATTTCGGGAGACACTTTGTTGATTCATATTGTGAGGAGAGAGTCCACTTGCCAGAACCCTGGACCACACATGCATTCACACCCAGTCCCACCTTTGACCCCGAGGATGCCGCTGTACAGACTGCTCTTGGCATGCCTCGTGTATATGCTGATTCCGACTTCCTCCCCTGTATGGAGGAAGTCCAAAAATTCAAAAAAATGCTATCTGAACCCGAAGTGGTGGCTACTATTCATGAGATTATCCGTGCCCCACTTCAGCAGGCCATGACTGATTTATCTACCCCTCTTCCCAAGAAGAGAAAGCGGAGGAGCAGATCTGAGCGTCACATTTTGACCATGGCCACTGCCCTCGCCATCACACACCGTCCCATTCCCAAGAAGAAGAACACAGCTACACCCTTCATCACTTGCACCATCTCTGACTATACTTGTGATCGCACTCTCCTAGACGACGGTGCTTCTATTAGCATATTACCCTTCTCGCTGGTACAGTCTCTTCACTTAGGGCCTCTCAAGAAGACCAGGATGATCGTTCAGTTTGCTGATGGATCTATCAAGAGGCCGAAGGGTATCCTTGAAAACACCGTCATTTCTATTCAGGGTACGAGCCACAATGTTGATTTTGTCGTGTTGCCCATGGAGAACTCCACAGGGGAGCCATCTCCAATCATCCTGGGATGACCATTCCTCGCCTCTGCGAGGGTCGTTATTGATTATGGATCAGGAGAGATTCGCTTCCGTCCTGTTGACGAGAGCGAAGTGTCGATCACCGCACCCACAGTTGACCAGAGACCTGCACCCGATGCACCTTCACCGATTGTAGCTGACTCTGAGGCCTGTGACCGATCTGATGCTATTCGAGATGTTTGCTTAGCGATCCCTGACGAGACCCGACGAATCCCCCAAAAGGGGAGGAAATCGGAAAGCATAGACCTCACTTATCCTCCTCTGGGTGTGTGGCGATGCGTTGATGAGATCCAGAGTATTTATGTGATTGAACCATTCAAGCGGGGGGCAGATACCAAGACGATTGAGGAGGTTTATGATGTTGCTCATTACTTTGAGAGACCTCAAAAGAAAACAAATGACCTAGGTAAGACTAGGCAGGACGGACCTGGTTTGACTACTTCCACTGATAAATCCGTTCCTGGTCCTTCACAAGTAAAGATGATTGAGGTCGGTTATGATGCTGCCATTTATTTTGATAAATTCAGACCTCCTATTGAAGACAAGGATTCAGGTGAGAGTCTTGAGGACGGACAGAGTTCGTATACTTCCACTGATGATTTCGTGCCTTTTGACTTTGACCTGGACGAGCCCTCGCAGGACGACTCCGATTACACTTCTTCCGAGGATGATGAGTTTGTCCCATTTCACTTTGACATCTGCGAGACGTCCAAGGTCGGACCTAGTCGTACTTCTTCCACTCACCAGTCTGCGCCTTCACACCATAGGACCGCCAAGGGAGAACCCAGCCATACTGCTTCCATTGATCAGTTCGTCCCTTTCCGTTTTGATTCCACTGAGGGTCTTCACCGTGTCGACCCTGATCGGCTTCCGTCCGCTGTGGACCCCGATGTCGACATACACCACACCAGATCTATCCCTCAGCGGTCTCGCAAGAAGGTTAGCTTTTGGCCTTCTTGATCATATGTACATCCACCTCTGTTGTACATCCTCCTTTGTTCATCCCCCTTTGTTCATCTCTTCCTATCTCCCGTTTTTACTCGTCCACCCAGTCTCGTGTCTGCCTTGCTTAGGACGTACTTTGTCCTAAGTATAGGGGGGTGGACGAGTCGAGTGTTCATTCTTCGTTTTGTGTCATTACTCCTGTTGTTGCCTATACTTTGGGCTTTTTTTACCCTAAGTATAGGGGGAGTGATGTGTATATCCTCTGATCTATCGTTCCGTCTTCAGATCTCTTTTCTTCTTTTCTTCTTTTCATGTTCTATCTTCTTCATCTATCAAAAAGGTGCCGCCCTTGTAGACAGTTTTCCATACTTAGGACGTACTTTGTCCTAAGTATAGGGGGGCGTGCACCTCGAGTTGTTCTATTCTTTTCGATCTTCTCCATTGTCTCCTCTTCTTGTCTATACTTAGGGATATCTTACCCTAAGTATAGAGGGAGACAATCTGAGTACGATCTGTTCATTCCCACCCTTGACCCTCCCTGCTTTGTGTACAGTCTATTATACTTAGGATTATTTGATCCTAAGTATAGGGGGGACGGTCAACTTCTCATTCGTTTGTTCATCCATTCCTTTATTTATTTATTCTTTAGACTTGTCTATACTTAGTTCGAGTTATGTCTTCTCTTTTCTCTCCGATCTATGAGGACATAACTCACGCTAAGTATAGGGGGGTCGTATATACTACGTATATACTTTAGCCATAACTCGTACTTTCGTATTTTCCTAATGAATATGGCTAATAATTCCTTAAAATTCATTAAAATCCTTAATAAAAAGATGTTGTTATTCCTCAAATTCTTTTTGTATATACTGATTAATAAATCAGGTGAAAATGTTTTTTGTAAAATGTTTGAAAAATAGTTTGAAAATCCTTGTAAACATCTATTGAAAGCTATTTTGAAAATATTTTGTTACATGTTTTCAACCTGTGTAAAATGTGTGGTTTGTAAAATTTCTTTTCTTTGTGTGAAATAAAATGTGTGAAAAATGATTTGCAAATGGTTTGAAAAGATGGTTGCAAAAATGTTTTGAAAAACCTATATATACTATTTTGAAAAACCTTTGCAAAATGATTTTCAAATGTGTGTACATATTTGCAAAATGTTTGTAAAAATTATTTTGGACTATAGTTTTCAAAAATTGTGTGAAAAAGCTTGTGTCAAATAAGTTTGAGGAATACATACATCTCACCAAAATCCACTATATGTATATATGTATAAAATTGATCACTTACCCTGTAAATTCTTAAAATCCACTTCTTGTATATATGAAGAAGCACTCCCGTGTACATATTTTTCACCTAGTTTTTAGCCAAAACCTTTTGTTTTCAAAAATACCAAAAACATTTGCAAAATTAAAATCCAAAAACATCTGAAAAATCTTTTTGAAAAATACAAAAAATTGCACCTGCATATGCATTCATCATATTTTCAAAAATCCATAAAAAGTTCAAAATCTTTGAAAATTGCATCACAAAAATATTTTCTACATTGCATTACATAGCATGAGCATTTTTCGGATTGAGTTTGATAGTTGAACAGGTCTAAGTAAAATACGAAGGTTGGAGCTTGATTGGACCTTAAAATCTACCTAATAACAGGAACCTTATAGGAACTGGGTTTGAGGTACTTCAGGTCTAGTTGACTCAATTCTTTGAGGATCACGGGACTTGGTTCAATGGATTCTTGACTGCCTAAGTAGAGTATTTCGGAGCACACGCACGACTCTTGTTGATAATGACCTAACTTGGACACCAGCATCTTTCACATGGCTCAACTCAGTTGGAGTGGAGAGGGGATTGGATTTGCCGGTATGAGACGCACACATGTGGAAACACTTGTCCTCCTCTAGGGAGGGAAGTGCACCCAAACCCGTCCAGTGATAAGGAAGTCTAAAGACAGGAGGCTCTGGGTTGCGATAAAGCTTCAAAAGAGGGATAGTCTACTGGCTCTAGAGGAAAAACTCCCTATGTAAATGCTGTTGTATATAGTATTCAAAAAAAAAAGAGTTCAGGCATGTACAAAAATAAAAAGCCTGCAAAGTATGTACAAATGTATAAAGTCAATAAGCAAGCTTGAGTTCCAAAGTCATATCATCTGAGCCTGCAGCAGGATGACTTGACTACACTGGTCTTGCATCCCAGGATAGGTAGCTACACTGGCTACCGTCCATTCTTCTCTTCACCCCCTCCTCTTGAGCTAGTTGACACTTGAACTTAGAAGGGAATACCCCGCTCCTCGAGGATGGAGTCATTGGATTGGGGAATCATTGGGTTGTCATACTGAAGAAGTCAGTTTCTTTGTCATTCTAGTTGGGGAGAGCCACCATCGCTTACACTGTACAAGTCAGATTCATAGTCGTAAGAGTTTGCGTATGAATTGAAGTATTTCTGACCTGGCTATTGAGGAGACTTGGATAGAGTTTTGGGATTCTCGAGGACTGTTGGCTTTCAAATTCGGTTCTCAATAAGGTTCCGCCCGCACTAAATTTCCAAAGGTCCGACTTAAGCTCCAAACTTTGATTTTGTGAAGACAAGTTTGATAATCAGATAAAATCCAAGTTCTTCTTTTTCTTTTCTTTCTTTTTCTTTTTGCACTTATTGCATAAGTGTTTGCTAGGGACTGGCAAAGGTAAAGTATAGGGGGATGATGAATCCACATTTCATCATCTTTATTCTATCGTTTTGGCACCAAAAATCCTAGCAAATGCCTGTAAATTGCATTAAAATCATCATCTTAGCATTCATGCATGTGCATCCTATTAGTGTATAAAATACTGTAATTAAGGCCAAAATTATAGAATATATAAAGAAAAGAAAAAGAATAAAATATTGTAAATATTTTATGACCCGAAACCCCGAGACCTAGGCATCTTGATGAATAGGTCGACAAGAAATAAAGTAGGGGGAGATAAGGGCCAAAAATACCAATAAAATTCCTTTTACTTAATTCATTCTTTATTCATTTCGGGACCTATTTTTGGTTCCACTATTTATACATCAAATAAAGAAACTTTGTACATGAAAGTTGTAGATAATTTTATAAAGAAAAATACAAAATTGATTTCACAGAAAAACAATGTACAGATAAAAAGTTATGGCCTGAATAAGAATCCAAAATCCCAACTTCCCAGACCCGTATCTCACAACTGACAACTCCAAATGCAGCATACTCACCTTTAATTGTATATAGAAGAAAATAAGCTATTTAATGGCGGTGGTTTCGCATTTGGTGGAGCTACAGTTTGAAAGTTGAGTTTTGGACCCACATTGTACATTGTACAGATTAAAATATTCAATTTATTATTTATTCATTATTTCTATATTTTATATTTTTATAATGTTGTAAATATTACTTATAATAATTATGTACATTAAAATAAGAATAAAAACCTAAATAAAAACAAAAATAAAATACTTAAAATAAATACATAGGTACCCTACCTATATGTATACCTATACTTTTTATACTTATAATTTATTTAATATACAAACATATCAAAAAAATTAAATAAAAATATATTTGTGTAAATAAAAGTATTTCATAATTTTAGAAAATAAGAAATGAAAATAATAAAAATAAAATACACAAAATAAAAATAAAATACTAAAATACATAGGTAATATACCTATATAGGGGTATAAAGGTAACTTGTAAAAATATAAGTCATAAAAATAAATAAAAATCAGAATAAAATACTACATAAAATTTTAAGCATTTTTCATTTAATAACCAAAAGTTAATTCGGCCATTTTCGATTTTTAAATAAATTAATAAGAATTTCTTTAGGTCTTTTCCCTGGTTGGTCCACGTGGACCAACCAGGTGCCTCCGACTGTTGACCAAGGTCAACAGTCTGTCCTTCGTCCCTGTAGCTCTGACAGGCCTAGGTTTTTGTCCGAATTCACGGATTTTCCTAGGCCGGCTCGTCCACCCTTTGAGGCCGACTTCTTCACGAAACTTGTTCCCCTACCATCCAGCTACCTCGCCCACCTTCTTCCTCGGGCAGAGGACCATCATGCAACACGTGATCCCTCCTTGAACATCGCGCCGCAACCACATTCAAAACAGCCCCCCTCACTTTCCTTCTTCCCTTGAACCGTTTTTGCTTGAGCCACTACCTCCGAGGGCGTGAGTCTGGATCCCCTGTGACAGAGGGATGATCCAGCACCTTGTCGAGGTGCTTAGTTAGCTCGGCGGCGGATTCCGCAACCACCTCCAGCCTCTTGGCCGTCGAGGTTTCTTCCTCGGGTTCTACAGCCCCTTGAGGTTGTGTTTTTCTTATTTTTTTAGTGTTTAGCTCGCTGTTATGATTAGGTTTCATTTCGTGTCGACCATTAGTCGTTTAATCGAGTGAATCGCCACCATCTTCCCCCTCGCCGGAGCTCGCTCCGGCGAGCTACTGTTTACGCCCAACACCATTCCATTCCGCCCATCTTGCACCATTCAACGCTGGATTTTGTTTTTCCCCTTGCTTCTGTGCTTCTCTTGTTATTTCAGGACCCAAGGGATCTCCCAGCACTTCGACGTCTGCCCGAGAAGCGGCTCCAGGTCCCACGCCAACGCCACGATTTTCTGATGGACCTGGGCCATTTCTGAGAATTCCGCCGTGTACGGAGGAGACCCAGAGACGTTTTGCACCTTCTATCATCTCCTGGGGACGACGATTGAGAGAGGAGGAGCAGATCGAGTCCCGCCCAAGTGGGGTCGTTCGGCTGTTCTTCCAAACATCCTCCGAGCCGTCGATTTTGGGCGTGATCTTCGCGCGATACTGTGGACGTCCGGTGGAAAAGAGCCAGCACCGTTGATCGCCTCGTGGCGATCTAATCCTAGCCCTCAGAGCCGAAGGGGCATCGGACGCCAGGCACTCGACACGTGGATTAGTGGATGCCCCACCACCGTCGGATGTGCCTATAGCGTGGGTATTTTACGTCTTTCTCCCACGTGTTTTTGTGTTTAACATTTAGCATATAAACTTTCAATTGTTGTTTCATATCTTTTGTAATAATTGCCGAAAGGCCCTTGAACTTTTAGGAAGTTGCGGAACAATCCTTCCCAGGCGCACGTGGTCTTGCACGTGCGTCTTGAGAATTTTGCAGGATTACCCTTGACGCTTCCGCTTTTTATATTTAGTCCTTGAACTATTTGCTGCAGTATTATAGTTTTTGGACATTTTACATTTCAACCCCCAACTTTTGGGATTTTTGCTTCTGTGCCCTTCCCAGGCGTGCGTGTGACGCACGTGGGTTTGGGACATTTACAGAGAAGCCCTAGCGGCTTTTTGGTATTGGTTTTTGGCCCAGAAAGTATTTTATTTCAGTTCAAATTTTGTGTGAAAATTGCAGAGGAGTCCCTGGGATTTTGCCTATTTACGTAAATGCCCCTACCAGCCTTGATGTTTTTGCTTGCTTGATATAATTAATTAAGGCATCTTCTTAATTCCAAAAATTCTAAAATTTTGAACTTAAGCTCCTGGACACTTGTTCTTCCACGCTACATTTTTAGTTTTTGATTTTATTTTATTTTTATATTTATTAAAAATCAAAAACATGCTTTTTCTTCACTGTCTAACTTAGGAAATGCCAAAAAATATTAACACACTTTGAAAAATTCCAAAAAAAATTACCTAGTGTCTATTTTAACCCATTTTAGTGTCACTCCAAAAATCATTAAAAATCTCAAAAGAAAAACACTAAAAATTTAAAAACACTCAAAAACTTCAAAAAAATATATAAAATCAAAGAAAAATCCAAAAATCACAAACTCAGTTCCTGTTTGTTCTAGATTTCTTTTTCTTTATTTAAAAATTAGTGTGAAAAATTTTGGTTGTTGTTTGCTAATTTTAATTTCCATTTTACTCACAGCCAGCACATTTTCCACTGTTTTCCCTTATTTCAATATTTAAAAATACCAAAAACATTTGAAAAATAACCAAAAAATCACAAAAATAGTAAAACATCCTAAAAATACCAAAAATATTTTATTTCTGAGTTTTTGGTTATTTTTGCATATTTTTATAAATATTTTATCTTGTCCTTATAGTACATTATCTTTATTTTCCAACATTGAGAAAAAAATATAAAATATAAAATTATAAAAAATCAGAAAATTAAAAATCAAAATACAAAATTAAAAATTAAATAAAAATAAAGAAAAAATTAAAAATTAAAAACCCACAAAACTTTCCTTTGATTGCTTAGTGTAGACACATCACACACATTCACTTGTGCACACTTGTTTGAACTGCCCTGCTTGCTCCCTGTGTTCGAACTCTCTGCATACTTGCCCTTTACATTATTTGTGCAGAGTTAAAAATAAATTTTAACTCCACATTATTTCTAATTATTGATCTTTAGTGTGGGTTGATTGTTGATTAAATACAGGATTTTGTGTGGTCAAACACCGACTGTTGACTTGCCTTGTGAGTCGATATAACCGCACTCGATTCTGCGTTTATCACTCCCCTCTCCGCTGCTCGTCGGAGCTCCACGCCCGAGCCGTTTGCCTCACCCATTCGACCCGAGAAACCCCCGTTTCGCCTCGCCTGGTTTTTGTGCTTCTCCCTTGCAGGTCAGAGCCCAAGAGAAGGCTCCATCGAGCCTCGAAGACCCCAAGAGCAGCTCCCCAGGTCGTCTCCACCGTCCGGCCACACCAAGCCATCTCAGGCTCGCCTGAGATCTCCTTCAGACGCGGAGAGGCCACAGGATCATTTTGCTCTTGATACTAGGGCCGGAGAGGCCGTGTGTCGACCGCAATCGCCCGCCAAAGCTCACCGGAGGGGGTGTTCTTCGTGAACATCTCCCTACCGTCGGATCAGGAGCCCCCCTCCAGACGCCACAGCTGCCGTCGGATCGCCAAGTGTCCCCCGCCGTCCGATCAACCATCCAAGATCTAATCCCAGCCGTCCAGGGCGAAGGGGTACGGGCCGTCCGATGCACGCCATGTGTCAAGTGAAGCTCCCTCAGCCGCACGATCAGCACCATGGGTATTTTGCATCTTAAACCCACGTGTTTTTGTATTTACGTTTTAGCCCTAAAACTTTCATCTGCAGTTTAAAAGTTTTGTAATAATTGCACTTAGGCCCCTGAACTTACTTTATTTGCACTTTAGTCCGCGCCACGTCACCTCACGTGACTGGGGCGTGTGCATTTTGGGCATTTTGCATTTTTGATCCTAAACTTTCTACTATTTGCAGTTATACCCCTGTGCGTAGTTATTTAAATATGTTTTTGGGATAATTGCATGTTTACCCCGCCGATTTTTAATATTTGCAAATATGCCTTTGTGAATGACACAACACGCGCTTCGCGCGTGTATTTTGGTGAAATTTGCCCATGAGCCCCTGGATGTTTTTATAATTGCATATATACTCCTGCCAGGCTTAGGATTTTTGCGTGTTTGATCTATTTATTTCACGTATCACTTAAATGCCAAAAATTCCATAAAAATCACATTAAGCTCCTGTGTGCTTATACTTTAATGCCATATTTTTAATTTTTGATTTTATTGCATTTTTAGATTTATTAAAAATAAAAAACACGCTATTTCAATACTGTCTAGCTTAGAAAATACCAAAAAAATATTAAAATACCTCTAAAAATTCCAAAAAAAATTATCTACCATGTATTTTAATCTATTTTAGTGTCAGTCCAAAAATCACTAAAAATCTCAAAAGAAAAACCTTAAAAATTTGAAAATACACAAAAACTTTAAAAAAAATATATAAAATCATAGAAAACTCAGAAAAATGCAAACTCAACTCCTGTAGGTTCTATATTTTATTCTCTTTATTTTAAAACTAGTTTGGAAAATTTTTTTGGCTATTTGATATTTTTAATTCCCTATTTACCCCCAGCCAGTTGCTAATTCCCTGTTTTCCTTTATTTTGCTATTTAAAAATACAAAAAAACATTCTGAAAAATACCCAAAAATCACAAAAACAGTAAAAAATTATGAAAATACCAAAAAGATTTGATTTCTGAATTTTTGACTATTTTTGCATATTTTTATAAATCTTTTATCACCCCTTTTATTACATTGTCTTTATATTCCAATATTGAAAAAGAAAAAATATAGAAAATATAAAATTATAAAAATTAGAAAATTAAAAATCAAAATACAAAATTAAAAATTAAAAATTCAATAAAAAAAATAATAAAAAAATTTAAAAACCCACAAAAAATTTAGATTGGCTAAGTAGGCTATTAGACCTAGGTTTTGACTCTTGTCTTTACTCTGCACCTTTGTTTCCTGTGTTCAACCCCTACTTGCTTGCCATTGTACATTTTTAGTAGGGAATAATAAATTTTAATCCTTGCTCTTGATTGATTGATTGATTGTGTGGGTTAATTGTTGACGAACGGGGAGGCTTGAGTAGTCGCATTAGTGACAGTGAGTCTGATCTGTCAGACCACTATTTAGCAGCTCTCGCTTTATTATTTTTTGGGATCTTGCTACGGTTGTGGCAAATATGGTCATTTCAAGGTCAATTGCCCCAATAAGAAGAAGTCAGGAAATTCTAAAATGCCTGAAAACAAAGGCAAGAAGAAAATAGAATTCGCGGCTGTCGTGGAATGCAACTTCGTCATCACGGACAGTGATGGATGGTGGATCGACTCTGGAGCAACCAGACACATCGTCAAGACGAAGGAAGGCTTGGTGGACTTCAAGGAGCTGAGCAAAGGTGAACAGAGGATCTTCATGGGGAACAACACCTACCTGGATGTAGAAGGTGTTGGGACATACAGACTTGACCTGGGAGATAGCATTATGGTATTGAATGATGTACTATATGCCCCAGGGATACGTCGGAACCTGATATCTGTCCCAGTGCTGCTCAAGAAAGACTTCGAAGTTAGGTTTTACAATAAACATGTATCTATAGACAAGAATAAGAAGGTCTATGCGATGGGAAAGTTTGTGCCTGAGCATGACATGTTCTGTCTTCTTGTAATAAATCGCTTCTGATTATTCCTTGTGTTGTTTGTCTGATTATGACTTGTGGCACATGCGACTAGGTCATACAAGAAATTCTAAGATGGATCAAATGATTAAGGCAAATTTGTTACCTAAGATCATGGGTGCAAGGACATTGCCCTGCGAACACTGTCTGACCGGTAAAATGACGATAAGACCCTTCTCAATCGGAACTCGGTCAACAGAGTTACTAGGTTTGATCCATTCGGACATATGTGGACCACTGAGCGTAAGCACACATAGAAATAAGGAATACTTTATAACATTCATTTATGACTACTCGAAGTTCTCCTATGTCTATCTCTTAGGTAGAAAGTCGCAAGCACATGAAATATTTAAGAGAT
Source organism: Ottelia alismoides (assembly GCA_037367405.1). Lineage (NCBI taxonomy): Eukaryota > Viridiplantae > Streptophyta > Magnoliopsida > Alismatales > Hydrocharitaceae > Ottelia > Ottelia alismoides. Next base: position 22,082 of record JAZKJV010001538.1, on the reverse strand, counting down.
ATAAGATGGAAGTGGAGACAAGATTGGGAAAACCAATCAAGACTCTTAGGACAGATAGAGGTTGGAAATATACCTCAAAGGAGTTTGAGGATTACTGTATTCATACAGTCATTCGTAGGCAGACTACAATGCCCTATACACCACAGTAGAATGGTGTAGTAGAAAGAAAGAATCGAACTTTGATGAATGCAGTAAGGTGTATGCTTTCACACTCAGGACTCTCAAGAAATTATGGGGAGAGGCAGTGTTGACTGCGAACTACATACATAACAGGATTCCCACCAAGTCCGTAGAATCAACGTCATATGAAATATGGAATGGTAGAAAGCCCGAGTTGGGCCATCTCCGGAAATGGGGATGTGTTGCACATGTTCTGGTATCGAGTTCGCTTAGAGACAAGCTAGACTTCAGGATATTAAAGTGCAAGTTTATTGGATATAGTGAGAATTCTAAAGGATATAGGTTCTTTCACGAAACTAAAGGTCTAATCAAAAGTCGTGATGCGACTTTTCTTGAAATTCATCAAGAAACGTAGCATAAAGTAGAGGAATCAGATCCTCTGATTGTCCTACAAGACAATGAAGACGACTTGAGCATTAGACAAGAACTTGAGAATGATATCAATCATCCAAATGTAAAGAATGAACCTATGGAACATGATGATCCTTTAGAGGAAGTGGGTGGACCCACACAACTCACGAGTATAATCGGCAACAAGAGACCCAGAACACGGCCCGCATGGATGGAAGATTACCATTTTTATGGATGTGAGGCATCATGTTACACCGTAGATGAAGATGTCACGGATTGTACATATCCCATATCCTTTGACGAAGCTATGGCTTCGTCTGAGTCGGAATCATGGTCGCCGCCATGAGAGATGAGTTGAACCCAATCGAGCGAAATGGTGTTTGAGAATTATGTGATTTGCTAGAAGGTAGGTAATCCATATGATGTAAGTGGGTCTTCAAGAAAAAGTACCGAGTTGATGGTATAGTTGACAAATACAAAGCAAGATTAGTTGCCAAGGGTTATAGTCAGCAAGCTGGAATATATTTCCAGGAAACCTACTCTCCAGTGGCTAAGTTTGCATCCATTCAGATGATCTTAGCAATAGTCGCATGTATGGATTTGGATTTGTTCCAAATGGATGTGAAGACGGCCTTCCTTAATGGAGAATTAGAGGAGAAGATTTATATGCGACAACCTGATGGATCTCAGGTTGAATGTCAGGAGAAAAAGGTTTGCAAGTTAAGAAAGTCATTATATGTCTTGAAGCAATCTTCACGGCAATGGTATCTCAAATTTCATGAGAAAGTTATCCAAATTGGATTTGTTTCAAATAAATTGGATAACTGTGTGTATATCATGAAGAGTGGGAGAAGTTTTGCAATCATGTCATTATATGTTGATGACATTCTACTTGCAGGTAATGACATACAAATGCTCAATTAAATCAAAAAGAAATTGAGTAATGAATTTGAGATGAAGGACATGGGCGAAGCATCCTATGTTCTTGAAATTCAAATAACAAGAGACAGGGACTCAAGGACATTGAGCCTTAGTCAGGAATGATATTTGCATATTATATTAAGAAGATTTGGAATGCAGAACAACACTCCAACTCCAACACCACTTGTGATGGGAAAGAGACTCAGTAAGAGTCAGTGTCTCGAAAAGGGGCATAAACCTTTAAATGTACCATATGCACAAGTGGTGGGAAGTCTAATGTATGCAATGATGTGTACTCGACCTGATTTAGCTTACCTAGTAAGCTTAGTCAGTAGATATCAAAGCAATCCCGATCCGGCACATTGGGAAGCTGTAAAGAGGATTCTTCGATATCTGAAAGGGACAGTACATCTAAAACTTGTGTATCAAGCAGAATCGCTTGAAGTGGTAGGATACTCCTATGCCGATTTCGGAGGGGATGTGGATGATAGAAAATCCACATCAGGTTCCCAGTTCATGTTTGGTGGTGCATCCATTTCTTGGGGTAGCAAGAAACAAGGATGCGTATCTCGACATACACAGGAGGCTGAGTACATTGCATGTAGCATGGCCACCACTCATGCTGTATGGATCAGGCATTTTCTAGAAAATCTAAGCCTCGAATTGGTCAAAGGGCCAATTGAAATGTATTGTGACAATCAAGCTGTGATAAGCTTGATTAATAGTGGGGCTAATAGTTCTAAAGGAAAACACATTGAGATCCAATATCACTATATACAAGACATAGTAGGGAAGCAAGAAATCACGGTAACCTACATACCTACCAGTGACATGTTGGCCCATTCCCTTACCAAGGAAATAGCAGTAGGAACATACATTAAACATGTTGGTTTAATGGGACTCAGGAATGTATGAGTCAAGGAAGAGGTTTCATAGATAATAATCCTCATATGATAAATCTCCATCTATACACTACACGAATAGTGGGAGTGTAAAGTCTTTGACCACTGCGGTCAAGTGGGATATGAAGAACGGGTCCAATGACCGCGTGGTCATGAACCGTTATCGGCCATTGCGGAGCCGGTGGTTGCGGCAGTTGCGCAAGGACCGAATCTCACGTGAGACTCGCACGAAATGGGTGTGGGAGGAGTGGGGCAGACTATGCGAGGGGCACAACACGCCCTATAAATATATCTCCATATGGAAGAGGAAGAACATAGAATAGACGATTACCTCGCATAGGGAGCCCTCTCCCAAACCATATCTCATTCTCTTTCGATTGAGAAGTACCTCCGTCATCGACGTTGTCTCGTTCCTTCAGTTAACATGATGATTGATCAATCATACGGCTGTGAGAAGCCTACAATTTGAAGGAAAAGGTGCTTTTTATTTTATTTTTCAATGTATGATCTATATTCCTATGTTGGGCTAGTTTGAAATGCATAATTTTCTACTTTGGTGCATGAAATAAGCGAAGAAATGTGCAAGATATAGGATACCTTATGAAAAGTTTATATGATCACGTCTACACATGTCGATGAGGAATCGATAACAAAAGCGAATTGGACAAGTATTGGGAGAAGTTTGTGAGGATCACGATAATAAGGGATTTGAGATACTAAGTTGGTGGAGATCAAATTCTTCTAAAATTGTATCTTATTTGCAATGGCTCACGATTTGTTGGCAATGCCAACGTCAACGGTAGCATTTGAGTCAGCTTTCAATGCTGGTGGATGTGCACTTGATCCATTTTGAAGCTCTTTCACCCCAATAATGGTTGAAGCTCTTATTTGTGGATAAGACTGGTTTTAAGAGTGAAGTGGTTATAAATATTCGGGAGAAGATTGTGAGGATAACGATAACAAGGCATTTGAGATACTAACTTGGAGGATCACATTCTTCCATAATTGTGTCTTATTTGCAATGGCACGTGAATTGTTGGCAATGTCAACATTAATGGTAGCATCTGAATTAGCTTTTAGTGCTGGTGGATGTGTACTTGGTCCATTTCGTAGCTCTTTCACCCCAATAATTGTCGAAGCTCTTATTTGTGGAAAAGATTGGTTTTAAAAATGAAGTGGTTCATTTCTTAATGAGTAACTCCTGAATAGCTTAAGATGATGAAATCATGTATTTATTTATTTATATATACCCTTTGGTAGCATTTAAGCTTATTTCATCATAATTATATTGTAATTTGCATTTCAATGAAATCGTAGGAGAAAGAAGTGCAAATGAGGAAGGTGAGTGTAGAGAAGTAGGGAAAATAAGTAGAGATGGCGTTTCTCTTGTAAGGGAGAGGGGATAAGGAGAGACTCCGATAACCATGCATGGTTGGAGGGGATGTGAGTGCAGAGGAGTAAGGCAAAGAAGCAGAGATGGTGTTCGGATCGAACAAAGGGAATTGTGAACAAGAGGGTTGTATGGTATCTTGACAAAGTTATGATGAAGGAACAAAGCATGGACAAATGAGAGGGAAAATAAGGAGGAGAAGGAGCTACTAGGATGAGGATCTACCCGAAAGGTCAAGACTTGCATAGAAGCATTGCCATGGCTTTAGTCCCCTAAACGAGGAGAAGCTCAAGCAGCTTCTAATGGTTGTTATAATAGAGTTGTAAGGCCCCAAGGGATCTTGTCCGACCCTCAATTACACTCACCTAATGGTTGTTATAATAGAGTTGTAAGGCCCCAAGGGATCTTGCCCGACCCTTAATTACACTCACCATGGCTTAATGTGCAGATGAAGATGATATCACCAGCCTCCTCTTAAAAGATGGAGATGAGGGAAGGAAATGGTGGATCATTTGAAATAGAAGGGTATAATGGGTTATTAAGGGCATTGGAGTTCATGGTGGTTTGAGACATTGCTATCGAGCAGGAAAATAGTGAGATGTCGAGGTCAAGGGGATGAGGTTGTTAGCGATGGGGGTGTTCAAGGGAGATGGGTGCATGTTTTAGGTGGGGTTTTACGGAGATGGGTGGATGTAGAAGAAGTTGAACTTTGGTCAACTTCCAAGTTGAAGAAATGCATGAGAAAGGTCTCAACCGATAGGAAGGAGAGCTTACTGACATATTTATCGAAGAGGTCCAAGGTAGATCAGCTAACCTAGCAGTAGCAGATTGGCCCAAAAAAGAAAATAAACTAACAAATATGAAAAAAAATATGACTTTATATCTAAAAACTCAAAGAACGAAAGTTTTTGAAAATGTTCTAACCTAGAACTCTTTATACAAAACTTTTTGCTAATATTTCTTAGAATATGAGATGGTACTTTAACATCATTTTTCTCAGTATTTTATACCTGAATTTTTTATTTTGTAACTTTCTATATTTTTTCTTGTTGATAAAGTACTAGATTATATGTTATAGTAATAATATCTATTACGGATTACATATAAATATTTATGTTGGTTTTAAGGTTTATTAAATGAAATATATAAGATTATTATATAGAATGCAAGTAAAAAATACATTCACTGCTGGAATATGATTTTTGTTCTTTTTTTATTTTGTTATTTTAAGTTGATTTATATTTTTGATAAATAATAAAATATAGAAGTACAACAATAACAAAGCCTTTCCCACAAATAAGTAGGGTCGGCTACATGGATTCTTCGTCTCCATTCAGATCTATCTTGGGTTAATCTCGGGCTTATATCCAAAAAACTAAGATCCCTTCGTATAGTCTCTTTCCAACACTTCTTAGGTCATCCTCACCCTCTCTTAGCTGGCTCAACATCCCAACAGTCGCATCTCCTAACTGGTGCATCAGTTGATCTTCTTTGCAAATGATCAAACCATCTTAAGTAGTTTTCTTGTATCTTATTCTCGATCGGAGCTACACCAACTTTCTTTCCGACTGCATCATTTCGAATCCGATCTTTAAGTGTGTGTGTGTGTGTGTGCGTGTGTGTGTGTGTGTGTCCACACATCCACCTTAGCATTTTCATTTCTACTACAACCATTCTCTACACATGCTTATGATTCACAAGCCAACATTCAGATCCATAGAGCATAGCAGGTCTCACGGCTGCTTTGTAAAACTTTCCTTTAAATTTACAAGAATTTTCTTATCACAGAGAGCAGCAGTGGCTCCTCTCCACTTTAGTCAACCTGTGTTTATTCTATTAGTAACATCTCCATCAATTTCCCTATCATGTTGCAAAATAGATCCCATATATCTAAAATAATCTCTCTTCCGAATGTTATCCTCACCAATCTTCAACTCGATTCCTTCACCATTACTTCCATCGAAGGTGCACTCCATATATTCCGTCTTAGACCTACTTATACGAAGTCCTTTAGTCTCCAATGCATGTATCCAGACCTCAAGCTTCTCATTTACTCCATCTCTAGTCTCGTCAATCAACACAATATCATCAGCAAATAACATACACCAAAATAACTCATCTTGAATGTGACTTGTCAACTCGTCCATCAAAGTAAAAAGAAATGGACTCAAAGTTGAACCTTGATGTAAACTAATATTGATGTCAAAATAGTTTGTCTTCCCACACGGGGACCTTACACAAGATAAAGCCATATCATACATGTCCTTTATGAGGTTAATGTATAGGACATGTACTTATCTCTTCTCCAAAACTCTCTACATTATCTATCGTGGGACAGAATCATAAGACTTCTTCAAATCAATAAAGATCATATGGAGGTTCTTCCTTTTATCTCTATAAATCTCCATTGTTCTCCTCAGCAAATGGATGGCTTCAATAGTTGAGCGATTTGGTATGAATCCAAATTTGTTTTCTTTTACGTTGGAAACTTGCCTCAACCTTCTTTTGATCACACGTTCGCAAATTTTCTTAGTGTGACTCATCATCTTGATACCTCTGTAATTTGAACAATTTTGAATGTATCTTTTATTCTTATAAAGAGTTACCATGATACTCCCCCTCCAATCTTCATGCATTTTCTTGCTTCGCCAAATAACATTGAATAGATTTGTAAGCCAAGTCAAATCACGCTCACGTAAAACTCTCCATACTTCTACATGGATGTCATCCGATCCTACACCTTTCCCATGTCTCATAACCTTCAAATCCTCTTCTACTTCCTTTCTTTGTATTCATTTATATCTTGCATGATTCAAGTAACTTTCACTACTAGCTAGATAACCCAAAGTGATCTCTCTATTTCCTTCCCCAATGAAAAGTTTATGGAAGTACTTGTCACGACCCCAATACCGGGCCATCGGATCCTCCCATATCAAGATATGGTTACTCAGCAATAATTTATTCAGCAATCACAACTAACATTCAGAAACAGACTGCAATTAAAAATACTCAGAAAGAAGTAATTAGTACTTTTCCATTCACAAAATAAAATTTACATGATACATTGTCCTACTATAATCATTTACATGCACATCAGCTAGAAAGGAAATACCCAAAAAGATTATCAACTACCTTATAGAGTAAAGCTATTGTGGTTGGCTGGTGATGAATTTCCATTTCATCACCTTTATTCTATCATTTTGACCTTAAAAATCCTAACTAATGCATGTAAATAGCATTTATTTGTACAAAATAGCATTCATTTATTTGTTGTATTTATTGTATAGAAAACATGGTTTTAATGCCAAAATTATAGAATAAAAGGAAGAAAAGAAAATGCAACAAAATATCAAAGATATTTTATGACCATAAACCCGAAGACCAAGTTAAGAATTGAGTTCATCGATAAGGAATAAAGTAGGGGGAGATAAGGGCCAAAAATACAATAAAAACCCAATTATTTTATTCTTTATTTATTCATTTTGACACCTATTTTAATCATTGTTATTTATCCATCAAATAAAGAATTGTGTATATGAAAGTTGTAGATAATAATGTAAATAAAAATACAAAATTGTGTTTGTATAAAAATAATACACAATGTTCATTTTATAGACAAAATAAAAAGCCAAAAACCCAACTTCCCAGACCCATATCTTTCAAATAAAAACTCAAAACATATCAAAATCACTCTAATTGTATATAACTTTTCACAAGCTATTTAATGGTGATTATATTTTTTGGAGTTACTGTGTGAAAGTTAGGTTTTTGACCCTCATTGTATATATCGATTAAAATATTCATTTTATTCATCCTTCATTATTTTTACAAATTCATATTTTCGTAATTTTGTAATTATTATCTATAACATATGCATATTGAAATTAAAATAAAACCAAATTAAAATGTAAAATAAAATAAGTCTACAAATACATAGACAAAATACCTATGTTATACATGTATATAAATAAAAGGAAACCCTATTCTTTTATTCTTTCTTCATTTTATATTTTTATAACATTGTAAATATTGTCGAGATTATATTAAAAATACAAAACCAAAATAAAACTCAATAAAATTCATTAGAATAAAATAATCTATAGAAAACATAGGTAAAATACCTATAAGTCTACCTATAAAATATACATATCTATTTATTTAAATATACAAATTACTCATAAAAATACAACAAAAATATATTTATACTCATAAAAATAAGTTATAAATATATAAATTAAAATAATAGAATAAAATAAACAAAATAAAAATAAAAATGCACGAAATATAGGCAAATATACCTATAAATACACTATTAAAAATTAACTACTAATAAAATACACCAAAAAATAAATAAAAATCATATTAAAATATGACATTAAATAATAAACATTTTTATTTTATATTCGAAAATTAATAAAATCATTTAGTATTTTAAATTATTTATTCTTTAATAAATTTTCTGTTTTGTCTTCTTATGCGCTTGCGTGGACCAATAGGGGCGCTCCCTGAGTTGACCTCCGGTTAACTCCACCCTGCGCCTCTGACTCTGTCAAATCTGTCAACTTCTCGTTTTTTTGCCATTTTTCGCGGTTGATCCATCAATCAATCTCCCTCACTTCCTTCATATGAAATGATCAACCATCATTGTAGATCCACGCCGAGCCATTAGATCCATTGTACATCGCTTTGATTCTTTCCTAGCGGCCGGTCAATAAGGGTGATGTGTTTGTTCTATAGATAAAAGCCTCCGTCCCCCATCGCTTTTTTGGTCACCATTAAGCATCTAAGAGCCCTGGTTTCATGTCTAGTTGAGTTCCTTGTGATAGGAGGAGCTTTTTCGACGACGGTCCGAGCTCCAGGAGCACGGGGTGCACCCATAGCCGCCAAGTCCAGCGGCCCTGCTCCCTAGTTCATTCTAGGTATAAGAGTTGTACTTTGATCATTTATTTTGATTGCAATTAGTCTTAGCGTTAATTTCCAGTTCTTAGATTAGATTCTAGTTAATTAGATTAGCCAATCCATCAATCGTGTACTTCGCCGGAGTTGAGCTACGACGAGCTCCTCCGTGCGCCATCAACGCCTCTCCATCGCCCCCTCTGTTTCCACTTCAGGACTGGCCCCCATCTGAACATGCCGCACATCTCTGTTCCCCGAGATCCCCAGTGGATCTTGAGATCCGCTCTCCAAGCTCCGGCGTTCGCCGGAGAGCGCCACCCACTCCACCTCTCTCCCCATTCCATGCCTAACCGGGTCAAGGCACTTTGCCCTTGACCCGTGAGTTTTGTTTTGTAGGTCCCAAGAGCCAAAGAGGCACCTAGAGGCGAAATCGAACTTCACAGGAGGTACCTGGAGCACCTCACCTTCCCCGACCTCGTGGGGGTGCTCCGGTGATCCTCCGCCCATCTTGAGACTCCAGCCAGTACAGGACCTCTCCGGGAATCTATCTGGCCCCTTGAAGCAGCAAAGAACATCGGAGGAGCGAGATTTCGCCAGAGGAAGTTTGCCCAGGCGACCCTTCCTCCCTGTTCTTCGTCTTTACCTCTCCATTGTCGGATCAAGAACGACGGCCCAGTTGGATCCCCAATCGTTGGATGAAGCACAAGCCAGCACCGTCGGATCAGCCTCGCTGATATAATCAAGGTCGTCCAAGGGCGAAGCGTTATCGACCGTTGCGCGCACGATACATGGATAAGTGGCTTGACAGCCACCGTTGGATCATGCGCTAAATGGGTAAATTGCAAATCTAACCCTGTTTTTTCATATTTTATTTTTAGTCCTGTAAAATAAAATTATAGTTATAAATAGGGTATTTTACACTTAGGCCCTTGATCTTTATGTATTTGTACTTTGATCCCTCCCAGAGTCACGTGTAGTCCCACGTGATCGGGGAAATTTTGCATGCACACCCCTATCATTTTTGTATATTGTAAATTAGTCTATAAAAATTAAATAAATATTTTATTATTTGGCTAAATTGCATCTGTGCCCCTATCTTTTATTTTATTTGCAAAAACATCCCTGTTAGGACTTTAATTTTTGTATGTTTTATATATTTATTAAAAATACCTATTGAGCTCCTAAAAATCTACAAATATATATATATATATATATGCTCCATGCCTTATACTTTCACGCCATTATTTTTAATTGCCATTTTTTCATTTAATCTATTTATTAAAAATAAAAGGAGCCTATATATTCCCTGTTTAACTTAGAAAATACCAAAAAATAAAATACATCTCTAAAAATTCCAAAAAACGATATATAGTATAGTTTATCCTATTTTATTTACAGACCAAAAATCATTAAAAATGGAAAAACAAAAATTTTAAAATCTAAAAACCCTAAATCTTTGATAAAAATCTAAAAATCCTATAAAAATTCAAAAAATATCTTTTTCTATTTTATAAGTTTATTTATATAAATATTTATATGTTAAAATTGATTTCGATAATTTTGAAGTTTATTTACTCTTTTTAAAAACCCAAATCAATTTCGGGTATATATAATCCCTTATTTAGGATTTTTACTTTAAAAATACATAAAATTAGCAAAAATTCTAGAAAAATTACATAAAATAGAAAAAATGTAAAAACCCAAAAACAATTTATTATTTGCATTTTATATTCATTTATTCATATTTATAAATCTATTTCTATGTATTGTATATATTAAGCCTTATAAATGCTATATTATCTATATAAAAGAAAAAGACATAAAAATATAAAACAAATTTGAAATGCAAAAATATAAAACCAAAAAATATAAAAAAAATTAAAAAATAATTTAAAACCCCACTAAAAGATCTATGTATGTACATGATTAAAGCCTCGGTTGTATATAAATAACCATAGGCTACCAGATTGCTCTCTGTGGTTCGACCTCTACATGCTTGCTTGTTATGCATCTTATGGTAGAGAAAATAAATTTTAATTACATATTTTTGCTATTAATTGAATTATGTATATTGTGGGTTGATTGTTGTAAGTTAACTCGGACTCTACTCTCCACAACTAGGTCCAGTGCCTGGGTGTTTGTTCACTTGGGGACCTCTCACAGTTTTCACGTTTTCTCACGTTCTTTTATTTTGTTTTCCCATGGTTTTTGAGTTTCCGCTTTATTTTTATTTGTTTTATGTGCATAGAGCCCCTAAACTTAGGTTCTCGGTAACTAGGTCCAAACCTTAACAAGAATGCATGTTCCTATAGACTCTTATGTATGGATCTAATCATTTAATAATGGTTAGTCATTCAGATTTGAGACCGTGTGCTGCATAGAGGTCGTATACAACGCATGCAGGACCCGTTGTGACGAGCACCGATCGACATCAGGGATAGGACCTTGGTCTCATTTCTGGAGAACTAACAACTGATTCTTCATGATTAATAGCAGCTACTATTTAGGATGATTTTGTTGATTGGACACTGCCATGTAGATAGGTTTAAAAATTTTGTTTTACATACCGCATGGAGAGAGCTGGGAAGCACTGTAAGGCTGCTAACCAGCATGCATCATTAGATTTAATGGTGAGATTTCCATCATTGAATCGACTTTCACGGCTTTTCGCTATCTCCCTCTGATTTTGAGCACCTAGGACTTAAATGAGAATCTACAAAAACGATAGGCGCTTATATGAAAACCGACTCAAAAAAAATGAAAAACAAAAATTAAAACTAGGGGACTGCTAAATAAACTTTGACCTTAATTAAAATTCGTAATGGACTATCATTGTCTTGGGTTCATAAAGCCCTCATTGTTTTCAGGTACATTCAGAGGGGACCAAAATCCCTCCAATGAGTGAGGCACGACCCACTAAGGAATAGAGCCCAAATCCCAGTCTTTAACTACCTTGTGTGTCGCCTGGATTTCCGTAGTAGTGGCGCTTCTATCGTACGTGACCTAGTAGGGCCTTGTCAACAATGGTGTTCCCACCTTGTGTGGAACATTGACATGGTTTGACGTACTGAGCATAGGCCACACCTTCACGGGGGTGTTTGTCTCATCGGTTTACGTGTCCGAGTAGGTTCTTGCAGCTCTCAGGGTGATTCTGTAAGAGCGAGAACTGAAGTAGCAGTTTTCGCCTATCAGCTTCCTCTCCCTATTTCTTTGGCTGAGTAGGGATCCAGGAAGGGTACGAGGACCTCAAAAAGTGTAGACTACAGGTTTACAAAGGAGGAGAACAAGTATGTACTTTTCTTGCAGTACTCTCTCTCTCTCCTCCAATAGATTAGCGTGCTGAGGACTTCTTATAAGATATGCCTGAAATAATAACTCTAAACTAAAAAGATAATAAGTAGCCAAACCTTTACGACTTCACATGGCGTGAGTTAGTGAACACAATTTTGTTATGCGATTGTATGGATCTAGATTAAGGTTCAAAGATCAAGTCCCGCGCAATTGCTCAATTTTGTCATGTGTTTCTTCCTTTGACCCTCGCTCAGTTTTGAGACTTTCGACTATTTTACATTCCAATTTATTCCTCGTTGATCACCGTATCTTTCTTCCTGCATCTATCCTCCTCTTGCTTCGAGATGTTGATCCATGGATGGTTTAGTCGAGATCCCGCCAACACCTACATCGATTCCATGGACTCGACCTCGCCACTAATTTGAGGTGATTCCCGAGAACCCGATCCGGACCTTGCGGGTTGATCTCCAAACTCCTCGTCTTCTACCCTTCCTTTTGATCACCCAATAAATCGGGACCACTCTTGTCCCACTTTCGTCGTTGTGAATGAAAGTCGATTACAGTCCATATCCTTATTCATTCACAACACTCCAGAATTGACCTTGATTCCATATTCATCTTGGCAGCTAGATCAAATTTCAAGTGGTCTGATTGGGATTCTCTCATCTTGCAGATAGAAGCCAAACCAAGCCCCGGATCCCAATCCATAATTCATCTCCTCAGATTCAGACCCTGAAATGGCTCCTCATGGAAAGGACAAGGGTCAGCAGCCCCCCCAGCAAGAGTAAGGACAGATGATTGATCAGAACCAGGTGAATGCACAGTTGTTAGCATCTATCTAACCAATCCAGCAGCACTGACAGAGCAGAGCCCTGTCACAGACTACATTCCAGGATATGGTGAATGATGTCTTGAATAGGCAAGCAGGAAGAGGAGGAGACATACCAAGAGGAGGAGGTGGTGGACCCCGGATAATCCAGACGAGGAAGAGCTTGAACAAGGAAGGCCAAAACCAACATTGAAGGAAACATACAACCCTGGAGATAGCCAGATGACCGAGTGGATCCGCATACCACCGTGCACGCTCACTTTGAGCTAAAGCCTCAGTTCCTTGCTCTTCTCCCTTCTTTCCCACGGGAACACCAATGAAGAGCCTTACATTCACCTGCAACAATTCTCCTGCATCTGTCGTACGACCCACTATCCCAATGTAGCTTTGGACGTAGTGAAGATGATGGCGTTCCCCTTCAGTTTACAAGATAAGGCCCTCTACTGGGTCAACCACCTGGGGAAGGTCATGACGACTTGGGAAGAGCTGAAGTTCCGCCTTTTTGCACAAATTCTAATTCTACCCTCTCGACCGTCTCAACCAGAAGCAGGCGAGAATTAGCAACTTCTCTTAGGGAGCCCACAAATCCATTCATGAAGCCTGGGAGAGATTCACAGATCTACAGGAGAAATGCCCCCATCATGAAATTCCGAGGACCAGCTTGGTCCAACACTTCTTCAGGGGCCTGAACGTAGAGTCAAAGGCTCGTTGATGCAGCCTGTAGGGGCTCACACTTTAACAAGGATGAAGATGTTGTGTGGAAGATTTTTGAGGAAATGGAGATGAGGAGAGGCTGCCCTCTCTTCATACAAAGCATATCAAAAGAAAGCCCAATCCTCCAGAAGCAAGTCATATGACAGTGTCCAGAGGATCAGAGAGAGATGAGAGCTCCAACCTTAGCATCAGTGGGGGCCTTCTCTTGAAGGTTGATATTATTGAAAAGAGATCACATGACCTCGAGAAACTCGTTGTGATCGAAAAGAGGATACAGAACCTCGATAAGCTGGACCAGATCACCAAACAGTTGAAACTGTTGGTGGGCACCATCAGCTCGATCCAGTCAGCAACACCATCCGCATAAGCTCCAGCTGAGAAGAAGGATGAGCCATAGCGATGCAAACGAATGAATACGAATGCGAATTTATGTTCTACCATAATCGTATTCGTATTGTTTTTCAAAATACAAATACGAATACGAATGTTACACGAATGTAAAAATCAAGATCCATATCCTCCAAATACGAATCTGAATACGAATACGAATCTTTTACGAACGAATACAACTATCCAAACGAATATTGCAATAAAAGTTATAAACAAAAATGTAGATTTGATTTCTTGGAATTAACATTACAAAATTGTGAATTTAAGATGTTATACCATATCAGTTGCGACTACAACTGAAAGTGAGGTTGTGGTTGTGGCGGAGGGAGGTTGCAAGATTGCGACGAAGCAGTTGGTTGTTGTGTATATATTAAGATGCACAAATTAGATGAAAACTCAACATAGAATTTAAAATAAAAATGACAACCATAGAGAAAAATTACCTTGATGAATGATGGGTCTCCTAAACAAGATTCTAGAGAACGCCAACAAGGAGATCGAACATCGTCAGATGGAGTTTTAGGGGGAGAAACTGAGGGAGGAATGGACGGAGGGAAGGGGAGGCTGAGGTTAGGGGGAGGAGAAGGGCCGCAAAGAGAGCCAGGGGAGGCAAGGGAGGTTAAGGACGTAGGAAGCGGAGACCGCAGGGGGAGGCAGGGCAGTAGGGGGAGGCGAGGGTGGCGGGGGTGGCGGAGGGCGCAGGGGGACGAGGGGCGTAGGGAGGGCAGAGGGCGCAAGAGGCGGAGGGCCGTAGGGGGACATGGAGGTCGCATGGGGAGGCGGGGCAACATGTGGAGGAGGGTGGAGGGGGAGGGGCTGAGGGGGAGGCGGAGGGCTGAAGGGGGCGAAGGTCGCATGGGGAGGCAGAGGTGGTAGTGGGGGAGGTGAGGGTACAGGTAGGAGGCGGGCGGACAGGGGAGAGGCAGGGTGGCGGGGGAGGTGGAGGGTGCGGGGGGGGGCGCGAGGGCACAGGGGGAGGCGGAGGGACACATGGGAGGTGAATAGTGCAGTGGGAGGTGGGGAGGAGGGGGAGGGCTGGCGAGGGAGGCAGAGGGCTCAGGGGGCTGAGGGTGCAAGGCCCGTAGGGGAGGCGGAGGGCGCAGATGGGAGATGGAGGTGGTAGGAGGAGGCAGTGGGGGGCAGTCGGGGACTCGGAGTTGGGGGTGCGGGGGAGGGAGGAAGGGATTTGGGAGGCGGGTAACCCTAATTTTATTTAAAACATAAATATATCATACAAATATTCGTATTCGTATTCTTATTCATTTGTTTTTTCGTATTCGTATTCATATTCATTAACTCAAGATTCGTATTCATATTTGTATCCGTAAAAAATTCGTTTAGAATATTCGTATTCGAATTCGTATTCTCCGTTTTAAAAAAACAAAAATCATATCCTCTTAAAAACAAATACAAATACGAACGAATACGAATATTACCACATCCGTTTGTGTCCCTAATGAGCCATCATCGCCACAACAACCTCAGCCGAGCCAGCAACCACCGGCCGAAACATGTATACTACGTGCCGACACCCGATCAGGGCTAGCCCCAACAACAGATGGTTGTCTACCAGCCAGATTTCCTCCATACATCAGATCCAATGTTCCACCACCACCCGTGATCCAAGAAGTTAATGGTGTATGGAGCAATGATGCGTAGCTAGCCCGTCCTACCGGACCTCAGCAAGGCCAACAGCAAGCAAACAGGCAGTACCACCCAACCACAGGGTGGTCATTTGCCAGTCCTCACAGCCTCCGCCACAGTACCACCAGCCTCCCCAGTATACGAACCAATAGAGGCAGAATAAGCATTAACAGCTAGAACCGTCTTCAGCATCCATATCACCAGTATGTGGCTGCCCCACCCCCAAAGTATCAGCAGTATGCTCCTCCCTCCTATAATCAGTATCAGCTTCCTCCACCACCTCAGCACCACCAGCAGTCGTCGCCTCTATTCCCAAAACACGTAACAACAGTGTGGTCTGCACGCTGAACCTTCAGAGGCAAGTCCCATGAACCCCACCATTGACTGGCATGGCCCAGCTCGTCAAAAGGCCTTTCAGACATGACAAAGAAGTTAGATGACCTGACCGCCACGAAAACCACCATCCCAGCATAGGATGAGCCAACCAACCACGCTTCCAGAGAAAGGAGCAGGTAGAATGTGATGTCTCGTCTATGCATGTAGAGTCAGAGGATTGTGCCATTGTTTTATCTAATGTTGTCACTCTCAGAAGCGGTAGGGCCTTGCTCCGTCCTGTCTTCAACTGGGGGAAGAATAAAGCTTCAAGTGAATCATCATCTTCTGCATCAACTATGCCAGCCACAGAGGCAAGTGAGGAAGAACAAGAAGGAGAGTCGGTCCAGCTGCCACTCACTACCATCGCCAACATCAAAAAGAACAAAAAATCAGAAAAAGTAAAATAACCAAAAAAAGATCGTCGTCGAAGCGAGCCGTGCCAGCCATGGAGGAGCCGCCAGCAGCAGCCGATCCTACGCCAGTCGACAGAGCGGAGGCCCCACTTTTTGCTTGTCCATCTGCAGTAACATCTTCACTTCCATATTGTACACCTTTTTGTCATTCGGATGTACAAGATATTGTGGACAAGAATTTTGTTGTAAATAAGAACTCTATTTTTTATTTCAACAATGTACATATTCTTTTTTCCTGATGCAATAGAAAAATCAAAAAAATGCAAAAAGAAAAAGTGCATTATCTGATCATGGAGTTGTGGACGTTATCAATAACTTGACTGTTGAGATTCTTTTGATGAAGGCCATGGAGTACATGCCATCTGTAAAGAAAGGTTGAA
Source organism: Ottelia alismoides (assembly GCA_037367405.1). Lineage (NCBI taxonomy): Eukaryota > Viridiplantae > Streptophyta > Magnoliopsida > Alismatales > Hydrocharitaceae > Ottelia > Ottelia alismoides. The sequence goes on along the minus strand of JAZKJV010001538.1, from coordinate 5,406 downwards.
AGAGGCATGTACAAGCAAGCGTCGCCCAACACGAAATAACAGACGCCGACAGATTGAGAAGTATGTTCTCACCATGGCCCCTGTAGCAGCCATCAACAACCTTCCACAGAAGAAGCAGGACAAAGGAGCACCTATTATCAGTTGAGAGATTTTGATCAAGTCTTGAATGTGACTTGTCTTGAAGCGGCCTATTGGTCTTTTGGAAGACGTTGTAGTGAAGGTGCGGGAAATGCAGTTCCCCGTTGACTTTGTAGTCCTTGATATGGACTCTCCCGTACCCTTACTTCAGATTCCTCATCATCCTTGATCGACCATTCCTATACACCTCAGAAGTCGTGGTTGAATATCTGGCAAGATTACATTCAGCTCATGAATCACAAAATCACCATAGACATGATCGGTGAGACCAAGATCGTAACTGATGAGGGACATGCAGCACCGCCCAAGCAGACTATGACTTCATTGCAGAAATCAGAGATTCTAACTCTCTTTGAATGATCTTGGACACGGGAAATCCTCTCTCTCGAGGAGGACTTGGAAAGCATAGTCAACACAGGCTTCGATGACATTTAGGAGACATAATCAAACTTGTTGATGCATCTTTTGATTCCATGATTCATTCCAGCCCGAACACAATGAGTCTAGTGCAGAATTGTTCGTCACAGTATCAGAATCTCAACATAGCACTGAGGTCAGCGACTCTACAAAAGTTCAGGCAACACACTTCCAACGGAGCACTGTTTCAGAGGTGACCGATAAGTTGGCCAAAGCAGAACTGGAACTCAAGCCACTTCCATCAGGCTTGAAGTATGCTTTCCTTACAGGTGCAAAAAACATGTATCCGATCATCATCATCAGCAGGCTGACCTCGGAGCAAGAATCTCAACTTCTCGAGGTTCTAGAGAAAAACCACAAGGCACTTGGTTGCATATATCAAATCTCCACAGGATAAATCCTGCGTTGTGTTCACACCACATTACCTGAAAGAAGATGCCAAGCCATCCCATGAAATTTCAGAGAAGATTGAATCCTAATCTGAGGGACGTCATCATGAAAGAAATCACAAAATGGTGTGATGTAAGTTTCAATTATCTCATCTTCGATTCAAAATGGTGAGCCCCTTGCACGTCGTTCCAAACAAGTCAGGGATTATTGTGGTTACAAATGATAGAGGAGAGGAGATATCTACTCAGGTACCGATATCGTGGCGTGTATGTGTTGACTACCACCGTCTTAATGTAACAACAAAGAAGGACCACTTTCCCTTGCCATTCATTGATCAAGTTTTGGAAAGACTAGCTAGCAAGGATTTCTTCTACTTCCTGGATGGGTATTCCGGGTACAACCAAGTGGCAATTGCCCATGAAGACCAAGAGAAGACCACCTTCACTTGCCCGTTCGGCACATACGCTTTCAGAAGAATGCCCTTTGGATTATGCAACGCACCAACGACATTCTAAAGATGCATGCTTGCAGTCCCTCGCCGAGATGGTAGACAGTTTTCTCGAAGTGTTTATGGATGACTTCTCTGTCTATGGTGACAGATTTGACTCGTGTCTTAAGCACCTGGACAGAATAATTTAGAAATGTCATGAAGTCAATCTAGTGCTATCATGGGAAAAGAGCCACTTCATGATCACCGAAGGGATTGTGCTGGGTCATTTTGTTTCCAAACGTGGCATAGAAGTTGACCCAGCAAAGGTGAGATGTGATTTGCCAATCTTGAGCCACCCTCAGACAGTTAATAATGTGTAGGTCATTCCTTGGCGGCGTGTGGGATTCTATAGAAGATTCATCTGAGATTTCAGCCGCATTGCCCGACCTCTTACAAACTTCTATGAAAGGAGGTTGAAGTTTAATGTTGATCAACAGTTCTCCTTTCCTTCAATTAGCTGAAGGAGCTCATCACTCAAGCTCCAGTCCTACAGCCACCGGATTGGTCTCTCCCTTTGAGATCATGATGGATGCATCGAACTTAACAGTTGGGGTTGTTCTAGGACAAGAATAGACAAGGCACCCTATACCATTCATTACGCCAGCAAAACATTGGATGAAGCTCAAAGAAACTATACGGTGACAGAGAAAGAGTTACTAGCTGTGGTATTCGCCCTTGAGAAGTTCAGATCATATCTGCTTAGATCAAGAGCACCATCTTCACCGACCACTATGTTATATGATATTTGAACAGCAAGATGTATGCCAAACCGACTGATCAGATGGATCCTTCTCCTCCAGGAATTCAATTTGGAAATCAAGGACCAGCCTGGATTTCAGAATGTGGTAGCATATCACCTCTCCAAAATAGAGCAGCAAGAGCCTCCATTGAGTAGTATACCTATCACAGACACCTTTCTTGACGAGTCGATTCTGGTTGTGGATTCGCTTCCTTGGTATGTTGATATTGTCAGCTACCTCGTTTTGAGGGTAGTTCGTCAAGATTGGATGAAGATTCGAAAAGTACAAATTCTTATCAACAATCCATTCTACCAATGGGAGGATCCTCTCTTATTCAGGGAAGGAGTAGATTGCATTTGGCACAGATGTATCCCTCAAGAGGAGCATCATAGTGTCTTCGAGCATTGTCACGTGCTCGAATCTGGTGGACACCACTCTGGAGACAGAACGGTAGCAAAAGTACTTCAGTGTGGCTTCTGGTGGCCCACACTATTTAAGGATGCAGTAGCTTTCGCCAAAACAATGCACTGACTATCAGAGAATGAAGGGCACACCCTCACAGCAAGAGATTCAATGCCCCTGAAGATCATTCAGATAGCATACGTTTCGATGCTTGGGGCATCGATTTCATGGAGACCTTTCCCCAACAGTCAGGTATATGAACACATCCTTCTTGCCATTGACTACGTGAGTTGTTGGGTCGAAGCTATCCCCGCCCGAGCCGCTGACAGCCGCATAGTATGTCACTTTTGAAAGAAAACATCATTTTGCGGTTCGGGATTCCGAAGATTCTCATATGAGATGGGGGTAGCCACTTCATTAACAAAGAGATCAAGAAATAACGAAGGAGTGTGGCATCGAGCATCGAGCCGCATCTCCTTACCATCCCCATACCAATGGCATGGCAGAACTATCAAACAGAGAAACTGAGATGATCCTTCAAAAGCTTGTGAAGTAGGACAAAAAGAATTGGTCCCAACTCTTGGACTCCATCGTGTGGGGCATACAGAACAACTTACAAGTCTCCTTTGGGCATATCGCCCTATCGTGTGTATGGAAGCCATGTCATCTACCCATGGAACTAATTCACAAATCCTTATGGGAAATCAATATGTGCAATTTGGACTCAAAGAGAAGTGGTCAGAAAAGAAAATATGATCTGAACAGGCTCCTGGAATTCATGACTATGCATACGATAACACATTGATGTACGAAGAGAAGGTGAAACGCTGGCATGGCGGGCACATCAGACGCAAGCCTTCGAAGTTGGACAGAAAAGTGTGTCTATTTGATATAAAGTTGAAAATCTTCCCGGGCAAATTGAAGAGTAAATGTATAGGGCTGTTTCAAGTACGAGAAGTGCATGACAATGGCAGCATTGAAATATCAGAATTGTCTCCCTGACGCACACCATTTGTTGTAGACAGTCAACTGCTGAAGCCTTACCTTGAGCATGACATTTTCTTGGACATTGTCGACTCGATTCAAGTACTACGCTCCGGTGATATATCCACAACATTGAAAGATTCAAATATTGCAATTCGAAAACTTTTCCTTTGATTCTTAGATTTCTTATTTTCTTCTTTTCTTCTTTTCATTTCGGCTTCCATTCCCAAAAAAGAATAAAAAATGTATATATATTTATAGGTGTATCACCCCTTTTTGACAGTCTTCTATACTTAGGGCACACCTTGCCCTAAGTATGGGGGTTGTACACCCCAATTACTTTCATTCTTTGATCCTCTCCATTGTCTCCTCTTCTTACCTATACTTAGGGCTCTCTTACCCTATAGGGACGAGACAGTATGAGTACAATATGTTCATCCTCACCCTTGACCCTCCCTGCCTTATGTACATTCTATTATACTTAGGATTATTTGATCCTCAGTATAGGGGGGACGGTCAACTTCCCATTCATTTATTCATACCCTCGTTTCTTTATTTCTTAGACTCTTCTATATTCAGTCCGAGTTATGTCTTCTCTTTTTCTCTTTAATCTATGAGTGCAATAGCTCGAGTTAAGTATCGGGAGGTTGTATATACTATGTATATACTTTAGTATAACTCCTTACTTTTAGGATAATACTTTGGCTAAAAATATTGTCAAATTCATTACAATCTTCTAATAAAAAGATGTTTATATCTCCTCAAACTCTTTTTGTACACACTAATAATAAATCAGGCAAAAATACTTTTGCAAAAATATTTGAAAAATAGTTTGAAAATCAGTTTGAAAAAATCTTTTGAAATCTGTTTGGAAAATATTTTGTAAAAATGTGTTCAACCTTTGTCAAAATATTTTTTGTTTGCAAAAAAATATTTTCTTTGTGTAAAATAAAAATGTTTGAAAAACTATTTACAAATAGTTGGAAAAATAGTTGCAAAAATATTTTGAAAAATCTATATATACTGTTTGAAAAACCTTTGCAAAATGACTTTCAAATATTGTGTAAATGTTTATAAAAATCGTTGTGAAAATTATGTTGGACTATAGTTTTCAAAACTGTTGAAAAATGATTTTCAAATAAGTTTGAGGAGTATACCACCCATACTCAAAAGTTTTTTTAAATGTATAAAAGTGATCAATTATCCCTTGTAAATCCTTAAGAACCAAAAATCTTGTTATATAAGATATATCCCCGTGTAAAGATATGTACTAATTTCAAAAAATCACAAAAACAGTTGCAAAGCTAACAATACCAAAAATATTTTGCATTTACGCATCCTTTTTGTATATACTGATTAATGAATCAGGTTAAAATTATTTCTGCAAAATGATTGGAAAATGGTGTGACCCATTTGGAAAACTGTTTGTGAAATGTTTTCAACCTTTGTAAAAATATTTTGATTGCAAAAATCCTTTTCTTTGTGTGAAAATAAAAGCTTTGAAAACCTATTTGCAAATGATTTTGAAAATGTTTGTAAAAATATTGCGAAAAATGTATGTGTATATTGTGTGAAAAATCTTTGCAAAATGGCTTTCAAATGTTTTGTGAATGTTTGCAAAAATTATTGTGGACTATAGTGTTCAAAATTATTTTCAAATAATTGGAGGAATAAATGCATCATTAATAGGAATAAAATTGTATATATATATATAAATAAATTCTTTACAATTGTATATATACCTAATAAATGACTTGGTAAAAACTGTAAATTCTTTACATTCTTAACCCTTGTAAATTAATAAAAAGCAGCACGTCCGTGAAAGATAAGTTGTACATGATTACA